>NDFZ01004732.1:18113-147526 GCA_002192655.3 Mamestra configurata | reverse complement strand
CCAACTGTTGATATAATTTCTTTACATATAACATTTATTTCTTCTAAAACTTATTTAGTATAAGGTTGTTTGATATAACGTTATGATGATATAAATCATTTGGTCTAACGTTTAATATATAAAAAACGTCATTATGATTAACACCCCGACTCAGAGTATCCCGACTCGGATAGGTAAGGTAAAAAGCCTTCGTGGTTATTTTTTTCTTAAACCACCCAGAAATAGGAGCCCCTAGGGCTCCGTCGAACTATCTTAGCGCAGGTGGTAATCAGTTACTAGTTATGTTTTTATCTTTTCAGGTGTGTCAAACGATTTTATGTTTAATGTATGTTTTGCTTATAAAAGTTAGTTATTTTAAAATTACACCAATCGTTTATTATATTAACTAATCGTTATATTAAATAAAATCATAGCTTCAGTTGTTATATGCTGTAAATATTAGAGATTTTGTTGTTATATCTTCTATTAATTACCCATATTTTTAACACAAACTTGGTTTTTCATCAAAGTCAAAGTCAAAGTCAATTCATTTATTTCAACTAAACCATTAAAAGGCACTTTTGAACGTCAAATTTACAGTTTAAAATTAAAATATATATAAGTGACTCTAGTTGTCCATTCGCAAAAAGTAGATTCTTATGGAGAAGAACGGACAAGAAACTCCATAGTTACTCTTTTCAAATATAAGTTTTACAATATTTTGTATACATAGGTACATTGATAAATTGATTATATTATGTGAGCACAATGCATCCAACATTACACTAATATACAGCACACACTTATATACTAATAGGTACAACAAAGCAATACCAGCAGAGATAAAATTAAGTTTGCTAGTAAGGGACATGGTACTCACATATTTACAATATAATTAAAAACAATGGATCAGTGTGTGAGTTAAATTACATATTAAAAACCTGAAAGTACACCAGTAAATAAAACAAGTTTGACTTTTTCTACTATACCCTCGATTGTCCTATGGAGCAGGACCAGCATGTTTCCAAGCATTCTTATCTTTAATATAATCATCTAGTTTGTAATATGCTTGTTTACAAAGTGTGGTTTTAATGTAAGTTTTAAATTTTCTTTCATTTAGTTCTAATATGTCACAAGGTATTTTGTTGTAACATTTAACACAGTACCCCATGAAAGATGTTCGTACTTTGGCTAATCTATAAAATGTTTGATCTAAATTATTTTTATTTCTAGTATTAAAATGATGTCTATCACTAATTTTGTTAAAGAGATGTCGATTTTTTCTTACATACATAATATTCTCATAAATGAATTGACAAGGTACTGTCATAATATTAATCTTTTTAAAAATTTCCCTAAGAGAATCGCGGCGACGAAGATTATAAATGGCTCTAACAGCACGCTTTTGCAAAATAAATACAGATTCAATGTCAGCAGCACGACCCCACAGCAAAATACCGTACGACATAATGCTGTGAAAGTAACTAAAATAGACCAAGCGCGCGGTTTCTACATCTGTTAACTGTCTTATCTTTCTAACAGCATAAGCGGCTGAGCTTAGCCGCCCCGCAAGAGATGTTATGTGAGGTCCCCATTGCAATTTCTCGTCTAAAGTGATTCCCAGGAAAACCGTCTGATCAATAAATTCCAGTTTTTGTCCATTCAATACGATGTCACATTCGGTGCTTCTAACATTTGGTAAAGTAAATTTAATACATTTGGTCTTTTTTTCATTTAGTACTAAGTTGTTTGCCGTAAACCAAAGTTGGACCTGATGAATAGAGTTATTGACATCATCAAGACTTTGTGACCGTCGGTCTATCCTAAATATCAATGATGTGTCATCAGCAAATAATACCATCTTTGGTTGATTTTGAAGCAATTCGGGCAAATCGTTTATATATACTAAAAAGAGGAATGGACCCAATATTGAACCTTGCGGAACGCCCATTGTCATTTCAGACCCTAGTGAGTTTACACCGTTTACCTGGACTTTAACCTGTCTGTCTTTCAAGTATGATCTAATCAAATCAAAGGATGTATTCCTAATCCCATAATGCTCGAGTTTCAACAAAAGCGTCTCATGGTTAACGCAATCGAACGCCTTCGAGAGGTCGCAAAAGATTCCAATGGCGTCTTTTGAATCTTCCCAGGCGTTAAAGATGTTCTTTATTAGGGTGACACCGGCGTCAGTTGTACAACGCCCTTTGGTGAAACCGTACTGTTGTTCATGAAAGATGGAATTTTTATTAANGTAGATTCTTATGGAGAAGAACGGACAAGAAACTCCATAGTTACTCTTTTCAAATATAAGTTTTACAATATTTTGTATACATAGGTACATTGATCAATTGATTATATTATGTGAGCACAATGCATCCAACATTACACTAATATACAGCACACACTTATATACTAATAGGTACAACAAAGCAATACCAGCAGAGATAAAATTAAGTTTGCTAGTAAGGGACATGGTACTCACATATTTACAATATAATTAAAAACAATGGATCAGTGTGTGAGTTAAATTACATATTAAAAACCTGATAGTACACCAGTAAATAAAACAAGTTTGACTTTTTCTACTACACCCTCGATTGTCCTATGGAGCAGGACCAGCATGTTTCCAAGCATTCTTATCTTTAATATAATCATCTAGTTTGTAATATTTTAATGTAAGTTTTAAATTTTCTTTCATTTAGTTCTAATATGTCACAAGGTATTTTGTTGTAACATTACATCAACATCAGATAGATAGAATCAAATAAATAAGAGTAGGTGGGGTGGCAGGATGATTAAGGCATATTAATACCCTGCTATAAATAAATGATCTACAAACCTAACACAACAAACCC
This sequence comes from Mamestra configurata, assembly GCA_002192655.3. NCBI lineage: Eukaryota > Metazoa > Arthropoda > Insecta > Lepidoptera > Noctuidae > Mamestra > Mamestra configurata. Next base: position 144,689 of record NDFZ01004732.1, on the reverse strand, counting down.
AGATTCCAGAAATAGTCACCTTACACTCCTTATTTCTTACAAAAAATGTCTGCCAGCCTCCATTCTATTCAAGCTGAGCACTTACCCAGTGTTTAAATAGAGTATCCACGTTTTGAAGCACTTAAAACTTTCGCAAGTTCTTATACGTGTGCCAGGTGTTACCTACATACTACAGAATTGAGGCCAAAAGAAGACACGATTAGAGATCCCCAGGAAAGGGTCCGAGAATGTACAATTATATTTTGGTTATTATATTCATGTTGGTTATCATTTTTCTATGAGGAATGAGCCCCTTGGGTGGTCATTTGGGTAGCGGAATAGGAAAGTGATACTTTTGGAATATTCAAATTTAAGATTATTCCCACGGGATTGTTCCTCTGGCCTATCCCACATGAACCGTGTGTCGTAATTGTACGGATGAAACGATATTATGACGTGTTAATGACTGAGCTATACAGAAGGTATGGAATAATAATTTGTATGCCAATGGGCCAAACATAGCGCACTACATGTATTTATAAATACAAAAAGTTTAATTAAATCATACCATTATCCTTTTCTGGGGATCCTGCCGTTTTGCCAAAAAGTCTTTGACAAAATTTTCAGTACCCAAAGAAATTTTAGCAACTTTTATATACCAATGCAATATTTGGAATGATTTTAGTACGCACATTTTCATTTGGTCAAATTTTTACTTAGTAAAATATTACCAAGGATAGTGTCATTAAGGCATTTGGTCTTTAATCAAATGATTTATTATAGAAAACAATCTTTAGGCAATGAACAGTTTGTCAAAATCGAAACGGCTATGTTATGTTAGGTTAGAACTGTGACCACACAACGACCAATTTCCTCTTTTGCAAAGCAATTTTATTTTGCGTAAAAAGTGTTATTCCAACTAAAATATTTGACTACATAAAAATTGGTAAAAGTACTAGTTGGTGAACAAGTTATTGTTTAAAGGTTCACTTGCCAAACATTAGGTTTGCGTTACAATTATTTGTGAAAAGATTTTATGCTTAGTAATAACTTCTTCTCACAACGACATTATGATGGCATGGACAAGACATGTCATAGTAGCTAGTGGAGTTTTGACAAAAAAAAATAAGGTGATATTGGTCACTGACTTAGCTTTGTAACCAAGTGTGTTCATTTTGTTGTTCCATGTTACCTATTTTTTTACTTTCAGAAACCACTCCTATAAATAAAGTATAGGTACCTGAAGCATGACGTTAAAACTGTGTTACGTGTTACCTATTTTTTAGGGTTCCGTACCTCAAAAGGAAAAAACGGAACCCTTATAGGATCACTTTGTTGTCCGTCCGTCCGTCCGTCCGTCCGTCTGTCCATCTGTCTGTCTGTCAAGACCCTTTATCTCGGGAACGCGTGGAGGTATCGAGTTGAAATTAAAACCATGTATTCAAGTCTAAAGTCCCTTGAAGCCGTGAAAAAATCAAACTCCTAAGTTAACGAACGTAAAAAAAAGATACGGCCGTTTATTTACTTTCAGAAACCTCTCCTTCTATAAATAAAGTAAAGGTACCTGAAGCATAACGTTATAACTGTGTAGTGTGTTCATGGCTTAATGTGTGTAGTGAGAGCAAACAGAATGGCTTTTAGTATTTAACTGTTGTTTAAACGGCCTTTTTAACGTCTTTTCAAGATGGTTTTCATTTTGTTGGTGCTTGTTTAAACTTAGACTTGAGGATATTAAAGAACTAAGCCGTAATAAAATTAGTGTTTTATCAATCACGACGATATTTTATTATAAATCCAATAAAATAAAATATAGTTCAGATATACTATTTTTTGCTTGTGCATAAAGTTTCAATAAATAAGTAATACTGGTATTTTACAATTATGAAATTAAAAACAACTTTTTACATGGTCCCACTACAGAACAAAAGCGACATTTTCACTTTAATTATTTATTTAAACGACAAATTGTCTTGTAAGGAAACAATGAAATTAATTAACGGACAAGACACCAAAAGCCTTGTGTCTTCCCACTTATTTCGCAAGCTCGATATTTTCCACCACCTACGATTATTTACTAATATGTACATATATGTGTGTCTTCTGACATACAAAATCCAAACCTCCAAATCCAAGGGTTTCCTTTAAACATAATTCTATGAAATTGACCTACTAGGTTTGCCTGCGGCTCCACCCACATGTAAACCTTGAGTGGGCGTGGCTAATATTCCAGGAAGAAAATCAGCCTTTGTTTTCATTCAGGTACGAACAGACAGATACACTTAACCTTTAACAGTGTCTAAAGCGTAAGCCACCAGGTTTGGGGAGCGGTCACCTCCTTCTGCAAAGCAGTAATGCTAGCGAAGGAGGAGGCGGGCCGCGCGAGGGAAAGGCAAGGCCTTCGCCCCAACCGCCGCTACAGGAGAAGACGCCCAGGGCATCGGGAGTCGCACGGCGATCCCCGGCCACCGTAGAAGGAACACGGATGGGTTTTAGTCAGTAAGAGTCTGACACGCCCTTCCGCTCCACCCAGAGCGGAAGAAGTCATTTGATGATTTCCGATCCATAAAAAAAAAGCCACCAGGTTAATTATTTGATTTCTAATTTTAATATAACACCGATCACTGTTCAGGATCTGGTTTCGATTCCTTGATAATGTCACCGGAAAATAGCAAACTTCGTAAGATTATAAAATAACTTGAGAGATTTTACAACCTCTCAAGTTATTTTATAATCTTACGGAGAATTTCGTGATTCTCATATTACTGTCACCGGAAAACAGAAAACTCCGTAAGATTATAAAATAACTCGAGAGATTTTAAACTTTCGATAAATTGTCAACTAAATATTTGGAATACTTTCATTAATTTAATTTCTCGGAATAACTTCGAGAGATTATAGACTATCAAATTTTAATGCGTTAAAAAAGTATTCCAAATGTTCAGTTAACAATTTATCGAGAGTTTACAATCTCTCAAGTTATTTTATAGTCTTACGGAGTTTGCTATTTTCCGGTGACAGTAATATGAGAATAACGAAATTCTCAAAAGAAAAGCCGGCCAATGGCGCGTCGGACTCACACACGAAGGGTTCCGTACCATAAACCGAAAAAAAAAGTTTCTTGTATGAGAGCACCCTTCAAGTTTCAATTATTATTTGTATTTATAGCGGCATTAGAAATACACACTCTGTGAAATTTCAACTCCCTACCTATTACGGTTCTTGAGATACAGTCCGCTGATATACAGACGGACGGACGGACAGCGGAGGCTTAGTAATAGGGTTCCGTTGGTTACCCTTCGGGTACGGAACCCTAAAAAACAGAGTCTAGATGTACGCTAACGTTAAATGGCTATAATGGCATTAAGCTTGCCTCTAAAGACCTCTTAAATTGCATTTTATCATAACCATACGTCTTTCCCATGGTGGTAGACAGAAACTAAAGCATACCAGCTGCTAAAACTCTCACCCGTTTTACTTCGGTAAACAGAAAAATAAAAAATGTCCACAGAACCCGCACCACTTTCTCAGTAATCCCGCCGGTACGGGGCCAGGACAAGTGGCAGCTGAGTGGCTAGCCACCAGGTAAGAGCCGAGATGTCGCAGATACGGCACGGGCGCTTAGCTCTGCATGTCATCTTAAATATCTCGCCAACTATCTCTTCGACCATCTGTGTGACTTTAAAGGTAGGTGTCAACATTCACACTTATGATGCTGTCTCATTAGTAAGTATCAATCATTTTTTTTTATTTCTTGTAGCCAACTCTTGACCCCGATGTCGCCTAAATTTTCTAATGTACACAATTTAGTGGGATACGGCATTACGCGACTTAAGATTTTAGGTAGGTAGGGTAAAGATGAATTATAACTAGAGATCGGATAATCGGATGCATATTTACGGCTTATGAGAATATTTTTAAACAAAATAAAATCCCGGGATTCCGGGATAGCATAACTAATCGTTAATAAAAAACAGTAATTAATTCACTAGAACCCTCTTAATGAATACGATCACGATTAATACGATTTAAGTAAATCCCTGCAACTTAGGAAAGCAATCGTATTACGTTGTACACTTAGGTAAATTTATTGATTTGAAAATTGGGGGATTTTTTCGATAAAAAAGTGCTTCCCATGATAGCCAACATCTTAAAACTACGCAAATATGCATCCCAATATCTGACCTCTGATTATAACATAACACTTCGCTCATTTGCTGCAAGGTCGACATATATCAAAATCATCAATTTTGAGATATGTCGACCTTGCAGCAAATGAGCGACTTAAGATAACAGGGTATTGACATTGTTATGAATGTACTAGACGCCGCCCGCGGCTCTGTCCACGTGAAAGTGGAAAATTATCCCAAGGGACACACAACATACTCCCGGGATAAAAAATATCCTTTATCCCGTTCCACAACATTATCTACCCGCGTGCTAAGGTTCACCTAAATCCGTTCAGACGTTCACACATTTTGCACAGGTCGCACATTTTCATTTAGCTCTCATGTTTATTTGTGTATGTGGTCTACATAATGCGGGCCATAGAAGTTCAAGTAATTGGATTAAACAGGCTGTTTCAAATCTGTATCTAATAATAAAGCGGAAGAGTTTGTTTGTTTGATCGTGTTAATCTCTTAATCGGATCGGATAAGTCGGATTTAGAAAAATATTGTTGTATATGATAGCCACATTCATGAGGAAGGCTATATGGTAACGGGAATAAACGGAATATCCGCGTACGAAGTCGCGGGTGAAAGCTAGTAGTTTTATATAATTGGTATGAATGTCTGTAGGGATCAAAATGAGTTGTCAAATGGCAAGAAGAAATAATAGTTATAAAATTAATTAATTTTGACATCCCTACCAATTTTTTTATTTATTTAAGTTTGACATTTTTATTTGATATTATTAATTTTGACATACATACCTACCAAATAATTTGTGTTTACCTCTCGCATGATTGAGATGACGATGCGAGAGGTTGTACGCTTCTTGGCATAACATAGCGACCTAACAACTTTAATTTAAGAACTGTATTCACTACCTATGTTACACAAATAAAGATTATTGATTAACGATGAGAAATTGTGTCATACTTGGACGGCCCGCATAAGGGTTGTAAATATGAAATACAAGTTGATCTTAAGTGCTTGAAAAACATCACGTTTTTACTAGGAAAATCAAGACTTTCTCCCGCGGACGCAGCTGTAGGCAGATGGAAAGTAATGACAAAACAGAATCCAAGGATTTTTCGCAAAGCACTGATGTTGATTAGAATTTCACAAAATTATGTCAAGGCTGTGAAAAAAAATAAAACACAAAGTGTTTTGGGGTTCTCCGTCTCTAAAGATATGCTACCAACGCAACTTTTATTTTGACTACCTACTGAAAGTGCTACACAACTTTTAAATTTCTATTCAAACGTTTACAATACAACTTCCAAAACTTTAAAAAGAAGTTGAAATAGTTTTGTTGAAGATTTCTCTTTGGAGAAAATTTTTAGAACAATGATTTGCCTTTTTATTTTGATTTAAGACAGTATTATATATGTCACCGAAAAATTACAAACTCCGTAAGATTATAATAAATCTTGATTAGATTCTAATTTCTCGATATATTGTGAAAAAACTGTTATGTATACAATAAATCTGTCTTATTTAGAAAAAATAGTTTACAATTTCACGCGATATATTTCAATCTTGCGGCGTTTGCCATTTTCCGATGAAATATACAAGCTAATAAACAAGGTATATAACGGGTGGGGGAAGAAATTTTGGGCATTAAAAACTTTAGGCGTCGTCCTGACACAAAGCGCTCATCGTGCGAATATGCGATCGTCGCGTTCATTTGTACAATAAACCCGATCGCGTCGTCGCGTCGAGAGAGAGTGCCTTCCCGTTTGGCCGAAAAAATTAACGCAACGAACGCGTACCCGCACGATGATATTTTATAAGGACAATGCCGTAGTTTTTTCAACTAAAAATCTCTAAAAAACTTACATAAGCAAGTGCTTATGTATTTACACATAGATGTTTCTAAATCCTTTGCAGTCGTAAGCTCCTTTCTAAAAGTATTCAACACTAGAATTCTCGTAGAAAGCATAAGAGTGTTAGCAGATTATCTGTTAAAGAATTGCGAAACTTCCATTCAACTCTTGGGCTGCGAAAATACCTACTGATTTAGTTTATTTTTTGCGAGCAAATAATAACAGAGACACAGGTAGATCTTTAAAGTTAAGCGTCTTGCCGAGGTCGGTCCGATGCAGGCTAACCAGCCATCTCATATCGAGGCTCCTTCGTGCCTTTGAAACACGTTAAGCTAATGGTCCCGGGTGGAGGAAAAATGAAGGAGTGGAGGAAGGCCTTTGCTGAGGAGTACAATAGAAAACGTAATCACAATTTGCTTTCTTTTATAATTTTAGCCTCCTAAGGTTCAGGATCTAGAATTCTATTCTGTAAAATATACGTTCACAAAGTAAAATTATAAAATAGGTACCTTAACCTTAGTAAAAGCGAGAGAACCGACTGACTCCACGACGTTAAAGTTCCAAATTTACGAACGTGACTTGAAACTGTGTTTCAGACCCTACCTATAAAAGTACCTACAAGTAAAACCGTAGTAGAACCTATAAGTAATTCTTCTTTATTTATTTTTAGTTTGTTTTGTCCCTACTTGCAGAAAACACGTCCTGCATTCAACTGTACTTATGGTATTTGAGAATCTGGTATTTTGCGAATCTGGTGTTTTGCGAATCTGGTATTATGAGATTGAGCCATGAATACTGAGCTGATACTTTTACAGGATAAAGGTATATAAAGTCTTGGAATGTTACTGCTTGTTACCTTAAGGGCCAAGATTCCTCGATGGTCTTCCCTCCCCATTATCAGAATTATTTCAGGACTCGAAGACAATGTTGTAGAGTCAATAGAAACTTCATCTGCCAAATTTCAACAGAATCGGTTCACATATGAAAAATCAGCAATCAATGGGCGCCTGTTTTTCGGCCCTTAGGGATGAACTACTTTTTTCAAAAATATTCTTTGACTTTACAAAACCTTTGGTCAATGATGTTATATAAAAAATCATAAACGTTTGACAACTGTGTAAAACACATACCTACATGGCATCTTAACAAAGAAATATGTAAAAAGATAATGTATTTTTCGTCGGTTTTAAATCTATTTTAAGCAGCTATTTTAGGCAGATAACCTGCAACTTATTTATAGGGATTCCATTATTCATAATTAATTCAAAACACAATGAATGAAGCCTTTAAAAGTATATGAAAATAAATTAAAATCCGGATGAACCGAGCTTCATGGAGTACTTTTAGTATTTTGTCAAACTAATTTAACTTTTTAGCTGTATTCTTTTAATTAAAGGACTTGCCACGATTCTTTGGTAGCTGGCCATTTTGAATTTTTATTTTTAGTTTTCTTGTCACGTTTTGTAGGTGAGTCAAAATAGCAAAATGGAATATTACTACAAAGTATGAAATACCTAACTTAAATTTCTGAAGTCGGTGTTTTTTGAACAGAAACGCAAAATACGCAATTTTGTTTACTTGGATGACATATTTTTTCCCGCTATTTTGATTTAAAAACGAAAATACTTAACTGATTTTCATAAAATTCAAATAGGTTCGATAAATACATAAATATTTTTTCAAATCGGTTCATTAATGACGGAGTTATGAACAAAAAACAACATGCAACCGAATTGAGAACCTCCTCCTTTTTTTACTCGATTGTAAGTAGTGGGTCTTTAAGAGAGGGAAAAGTACTTTATAGATAGGAGTGGGAGCTCTCAAGTAATGAGGAGGTTATTGACGTGGTCTTGGCTACATATTATATTAAGCTAAATAGCTAAGACCCACTGGCACAATCCTGAGTTATAATATTTCAACTCAAAGTTAGTCAGAGTTACTTGCACACGAGGTTAAATAGCAAATATTTCTACCATTTTTATTTCTACTATTTGTAGCATTAAACTCTGGAATCTATGATCAAAGTAACAGGGAAAATAAGATTCGGGAGGACCATGAGCGAGTAAATTCATGTGCAATGGAGGAGAAACCTGTTTTGTTTTTCACTCAAAAATTCAAAAATTCAAAAGTCATTTATTCAAATTAGGCTGAGTGCCAGCACTTTTTGAACGTCAAAGTTCTACATAAAGACAGTCCCCCAAAACGCCCGCCCGTCACCACTTCCTAGTGTTGTAGCTGGGAAGAAGAAGTGGCGCAACAAACTCCCCAGCAACACATCTGTCTGTTAAGCTTTACTACTCCGTGCTTCACTGGAGGGTGCCAGCTGAAGACCAGCAATTCATTATCATTGTATCTGTGCAATTGTTCCGTTGGCCTCGTGGTTGCAAGCGCGACTGCTGAGCACGGAGTCCTGGGTTCGATTGGCTGGTCGGGCAAAAACTGTCAATGGGTTCTTTCCATTAGGAATGCTCTGTGTCAGCTCGGAATTAGGAAGTTGGTGGTGTTACGCCCCCGTGCCTCATAAAGTACGTAAAGCCTTTGGACTTGCGCCAGATCTCTCTCCGGTCGTGTCGGGTTGCCGTCCCATCGGAATATGAGAGTGACGGAAGAGGGAGTGCACCTTATGTCCCGCGCCGATTGCTAGTCTCCGTTGAGACTGGCCGCCAGGGCCGAATTCGGTCTGGGGGACTCGTACCACTAAGATTTAATGTTTTACAGTTGTGTAGGTACTATTAGGTGTAAGTATTATCTATTTATAAAGAATATTGTACTCAACTCTCTTTGTAATTATTTGATTCATAACAAAAAACTAGTTAACTTTTTAGGCATTGTTGTTGCTTATGTAGATGTGATTGTTCTCACAGCTAAAAGCAACAAGGATAATACGTTAGTTAAAATAGAACATTTAAATAATTATGATGGTTGCAGAAAGGGACAGATTTTTCTCCTCCTGGGAACATACGATAAGTAACGTCAGCGGTCGTGCAAAGGTCAACTGAAACTTATATAATTCTCTCAGAAAGAAAAGAAACAGGAATTGAAAATGAATTTCAAATGGAAAAGTCAAGGTTAATGTGAAATTGTAAAATAAAAGACAGACGGATCCCTTAATCTTTTATTTCGTGACCTTTTCAGTGGTGAATGGCTCATAGGTGTATATTGTAGCTAGTAGGAGCAGTTATGATAATACTGACGTTTAAAAAATTTGCAAATAAAACGTAATTCTAACAATCTGAATAATATAGTATTTAGATTATTAGAATTATGTTACAAACCAACTATAAAATATTACGTTACTTACGAGTAGGTAACTTTTTTAAGGAAATTATCTTTCATACTACAAGTTACTACGTACAGGCTTGTGCTAGCGGCTTTGCCCATGTAGAAATCTAAAGTGATTCCGAGGGAAAACACTCCCGGGAAAGAAATATGTCCTTTTCCAAGATACAATCTAAAAATAAAAATTCATCAAAATTGATTCAACGGTTTAGGTATGAAATCGAAAAAATTGTTTTACGAAGAACACGTTTTTTCTCTATGTGCTTTTAATTTATACACGTGAAAATAGATTGTAAAAACTAAACATAGTAGGTACTGTTACCTAACTGTCGTTTATATGGACATCATATTAAAAGACACCCACTTTAAAACGAATATTACAAGTGATACAACATTTTTAATATTCGTCCCTGCAGCTCGTCGTCGTCTAGACGAATTCATTTAATCGTTTTTTACCTCTCCCTCGGAAAAGAGAAAATGATAAATTATTTTCTTGGAACCACGCGACAATTTTAACATACGTATAATTTACTAGTGATATACCCGGCTTTGCTCGGGTGCAAATTATATATCCACACAAACCTGTCTCGTTCGTTGTTTCTATAACTGAAAACCAATTACTGTAATTTTCGGGTGGCGATTTTTAGTCTTAAGGTTTACATTTTCAAAAATCCTTTCTTAACTTATATTGCAAATTTCAGCTCATAATTTTGGTTGTGCGTTGATAGTCAGTCAGAACAAACGCTTTTAAAAGTATGGATTATAGGTACTTATAAGTTACATCTTCCCGAGACTTCGAATCTAAGGGTTATTTCTCAAGAACCGTGAATTTTGTGGAATGAAAAGTACGGTCAACTAAAACTTTTACACTTATTATTTTATTTGTATATTTCTTTTATATTTNGGCTTTGCCCATGTAGAAATCTAAAGTGATTCCGAGGGAAAACACTCCCGGGAAAGAAATATGTCCTTTTCCAAGATACAATCTAAAAATAAAAATTCATCAAAATTGATTCAACGGTTTAGGTATGAAATCGAAAAAATTGTTTTACGAAGAACACGTTTTTTCTCTATGTGCTTTTAATTTATACACGTGAAAATAGATTGTAAAAACTAAACATAGTAGGTACTGTTACCTAACTGTCGTTTATATGGACATCATATTAAAAGACACCCACTTTAAAACGAATATTACAAGTGATACAACATTTTTAATATTCGTCCCTGCAGCTCGTCGTCGTCTAGACGAATTCATTTAATCGTTTTTTACCTCTCCCTCGGAAAAGAGAAAATGATAAATTATTTTCTTGGAACCACGCGACAATTTTAACATACGTATAATTTACTAGTGATATACCCGGCTTTGCTCGGGTGCAAATTATATATCCACACAAACCTGTCTCGTTCGTTGTTTCTATAACTGAAAACCAATTACTGTAATTTTCGGGTGGCGATTTTTAGTCTTAAGGTTTACATTTTCAAAAATCCTTTCTTAACTTATATTGCAAATTTCAGCTCATAATTTTGGTTGTGCGTTGATAGTCAGTCAGAACAAACGCTTTTAAAAGTATGGATTATAGGTACTTATAAGTTACATCTTCCCGAGACTTCGAATCTAAGGGTTATTTCTCAAGAACCGTGAATTTTGTGGAATGAAAAGTACGGTCAACTAAAACTTTTACACTTATTATTTTATTTGTATATTTCTTTTATATTTTATGTATGTTTATCAGTTGTCTGGTTGCCATAGCACAGGCTCTGCCTAGTTTGGGATCAGATGACCGTGTGTGAGTTGTCCCAAGATATTATTAGATATTATATATGCTCCGTGAGTGTATCCGTGGCACCACTGACTGGCCCTATCAGAATACCAGCGCTGCGTTATTTATTTTTTAGATATCGCAGCATAAGCTGAGATAGGGACCATTTTGGCCTCGCATAGATAATTATTTTATTGTACTGTTTAGTTATTAATTTTATTTTACTGGTTTGTTTGTCTTGTGTGAGTCCCAAATAAACATTTTTCTTTTCTTTCTTTTTTTATTTTAAAACTTTATTGCAGTGCAAGAAGTTTAATTATCAGCGTGGTAATTACGTAACACAGTCAATGGCAAAGCCTTTCATTTTGACAAAAACATTAATTGCGGTACTTATGTGGTTGATTAAATGATGTTTCCATACAAAAAGTAATCTATACTATTTATAAAAGTTGGTTTGCCATATAAATTATTTCTAGTAATAATTAAAGTACTAATATAGCTATTTAAAGATAGGGGTTGGTGGTAGCAGGTTGAAATTTTAGGGTTGTATGTATTTATTAATGCCAAATCATTAAAAAAATATAATAATAATTATGTCAAAAATAATATTTTTTTGTACCACCCTTATCACTTAGTGGTATGAAATATACTTGACATCTTATTCTCAGACCTACTGAATATACACACAAATATTTCATAAGAATCGGTCAAGCCGTTTCGGAGGAGTTTTGTTACAAACACTGTGACACGAGAATTTTATATATTAGAAGAGAGATATATAATAAAGCTGAGGCGTTAGTTTTTTTGTATGAACGCACTTATCTCTGAACTACTGGTCGGATCAAAAAAAAAAAATTTTTGTATGTGATAGCCACATTTATGAGGAAGGCTATAGGGTATACGGGAATGGGAAATTCCTAGGGAAACGGGAAAACGGGATATACGCGTACGAAGTCACGGGCAAAAGCTAGTGGATCAATAATCTTCTTCAAAATTATTCGGATTGTGATGGAAAGTGACGATTAGTTGTGTGTGGATCAGCCGGTCTATTTCGTAAACATGTTACCGTGCAAACTAAGGAAGAGAGAACTTGGAATGAACTGTAATTTGATCTTGATTTAATGCATTGAAAAGCTTCTTGTTTACTTCACATAAGTTATTACGGTGAACATTTTTTTTTTGGGACCAGCCCGCCACACATCCCCAACCACCGCAACTCCTGAAAGCCAGAATCAACAGTGGCGACCACCAGAAAAACGCCGAGTCAACGAAGCTCGACGAGTCCCGGAGAAACGATTCCTCTTCCTCCATCTTGGGTCCCGCAACGAAATTAATCAGAAAAAAACAGCGGAGAAGTAGGAAATAATATAATTTCCAGTCACACACCCTCTTTATCAAGCAGGAGACAGAACAGAGCTAGGCCAATAGGCACCAAGGGAAATATACAACTGGGTTAAGCCCAATTGCCAAGCACCACGGATATTATCACTAATACTAATAGATCCTAAATTGTGAGCTACTTTTGATTCCAGTACTAGGTAATCGGTGAGATGTTTTAGGAATACAGTACTTCGAGATATTAATTTACAAACATAGTAGAAGTAGGGGAGAGCGACGCTAAAAGTGCCGAGGAGAAGTTGTTCCGATGTAATTTAACAATGTAGGTACCAGACGTTCCTGGCCAAACTAAGGTAGTTGCCATCGGTTCTCTGCAGCGTTCCGTTTTATGACTAATTTACTTAAAATATTTATCTCTTTTTTCATAAAGCCTATTTTAATCGGAACAACTTCCCCGCGGCACGTTTGGCCCCGCTCTCCCCTACTTATAATTAGTTTAGTAATCCAAGGTTGGTCTGTGGATAGGTGACCATCTTAACATAAGTACCGAGTTTCCTCCGTGGCTCGGATGTTAAGCCGTTGGTCCCGGCTGTCATTTGTAGATCTTTGGCAGTTATAACGGATTGTGAGAAGCCAGAAAATCTGACTCCAGTCTTGCCAAGAACTACCATGTTACACAGTCTATGGGTTGTGGAGGTCTGGTAGGCAGCTGCTCCACGTAAAATACTGGTATTCAGCTGAATCCGGTTTGACTGGAAGCCGACCCCAATATAGTTGGCAAAAGGCTAGGCAGATGATGATGATGATGAGTTTAGATATCCCTGAAATCCCTGAAAATTTGTAATAACAAAAGTAAAGGTGCTCGAAAGGTTTAAAAAATAATCAGAAAATTAATTTTATCCAAGCTCACAACGCACTCTTTGTTATTTCAAAAAGCTCGAATCAAGAAAGGTTACCAGATAAAATATTTCTCTTTGTTAGTTATTTCACTTTCCCTTCTAAAAATAGCCAAGTTAATTATTAATTACTCGTACAGTGTAGATGGAAGGTCAGCTACCTACACTGACTTGATAGAATTAATTTAAGAACTATACTAATATTTAAACAGGACCTTTTTAAAATGTTACACTCTATGCCGTTTTACGTCAGTGAAGTCGAAGTTAAAGTCAATTCATTTATTTCAACTAGACCAAAGAAGGTCAAATTTACAGTTTGAAATAAAAATATTAGTAGTTGTCCATTCGCAAAAAGTAGATTCTTGTGGAGAAGAACGGACAAGAAACTCCATCTCCATCTCTCATTCCATTCAGTGGCCTAGATGAGACACGTATTTGCAAACGTTTCAGGAGAGCCAAAAAACTAGTTTACAAAGTAGGTATAATAGACATCTTTTATTAATTTTATCTGGTGTAACCCCCCAATATTTTAGGCTCAGTACTTTCGGAGATAAGGTGGTCATTTTACATCTAATTTCTCGAATAACTTAAAACTGATTATTTTACAATTTTATTATGAAATAAAAATATAATAAAAACCCCCAAAACAATAAGCCATTTGATGTCACAAAGTGTTCGGGTCACAGAAACTCATGTGTGTACCAAACTTGACTACAAGACTACAAGACCAACAGATAGACCGACAGACAGACCGACAGACAGACCGACAGACAGACCGACAGAAAGACCGACAGACAGACCGACATACAGACCGACAGACAGACCGACAGACAGACCGACAGACAGACCGACAGACAGACCGACAGACAGACCGACAGACAGACCGACAGACAGACCGACAGACAGACCGACAGACAGACCGACAGACAGACCGACAGACAGACCGACAGACAGACCGACAGACAGACCGACAGACAGACCGACAGACAGACCGACAGACAGACCGACAGACAGACCGACAGACAGACCGACAGACAGACCGACAGACAGACCGACAGACAGACCGACAGACAGACCGACAGACAGACCGACAGACAGACCGACAGACAGACCGACAGACAGACCGACAGACAGACCGACAGACAGACCGACAGACAGACCGACAGACAGACCGACAGACAGACCGACAGACAGACCGACAGACAGACCGACAGACAGACCGACAGACAGACCGACAGACAGACCGACAGACAGACCGACAGACAGACCGACAGACAGACCGACAGACAGACCGACAGACAGACCGACAGACAGACCGACCGACAGACCGACACCTGAGTATCCTGTAAGAGTTCCGGTTTTTACGGATGTTCGGAACCCTAATAAAACAACAATACTAGGTACCTATCTACAAAACAACAGTCCAGCAATAGAACTATCTCGAACAAATAAAAATTTAAACAAGGGAAAAACGAATCCGCGCTGAATTTATTTGCCTCCGATACTTTAGACTTATTTTTCGGCTACAAAACAAAGCTCCTGCGGGTACAAAATTGCACAAAGCACCAGAATAAATAATAGTCGAACACAGTTGCTAGTCTATTAGCAGTGAGACAAGCGAGACGCCCCAAATTAGTGCAGTCTGTGTCTGCAGTTCCAAATCGATATACGGAGCTGTTTGTGGAGATCAGACTGAATAATACATGAACTGTTAGCCAACCCTTCATATTGTGGACTTAATAAGAAGGTTTCACTTAAATATTTCAGTTTGTGCCAATTTTGTAGCAAACATCAGACAGTTTTTGCCAGTTTTCTGGCAAATTCGGTACTTCCGTTATTTCTGTATTGTCTTCAGATAACATTGTAGTCGTGTTTCTGGTTTCCAGTCCAGATCATAGTTGAATAGGTATCTACTTTTCTTTGGGATCATCATATACCTAAAAAACCTTAGTCACATAATTCCTATTGCATTATAATTATTTTGATTAACATTATTTGAGGAGGTCGCATATCATTTAAGTTCCAATACCCATTTCCATTGCTTATCTCCGGAATTTGTTCACGAGATCTCCACCAAATTTAATCGGGAATTTGCTCTCTAAAACAAAATGAAGAATCATCTAAATCAAGACACACCATTTGTGCGAAGATATTATCGTTGAAGAAACATGTAGAAAAAAACATTTAAGTAGTTAGAACTGAGGAATTCCTCCTTTTTAAAGTCGGCAAAAAATTGGACAGTTTAAAAGAATAGACAATGGGCGTAAAATTAAAGTGTCTACGTTATCCAAGCTCCGGAACAGACCAGCATTTAAAATTCACATTGGAAAGATACCTAAAATAAAAATAGAATAGAGGGTTAATTTTAATTACAGGACGAGACAATCACATAACAGAGATTCTCTCATGTATTATTACTGTTCGCAAGTTAGCAACTACGTAGTCACGAAGTGAATAGTGATCCTTAATAGTTTATGACTTACCAATTTGTACCTACTATAAAATAGATTACCTAACCTTTACAACCACATTCATTTACGGTCAGTTTCAATAACATATCTCAACAGTAGCTGAAACGTCATGTTTGAAAGGCAAACTTTAGAAAAGGCTTTAGAAAGAACACGGATGGGTTTTAGTCAGTAAGAGTCTGACACGCCCTTCCGCTCCACCCAGAGCGGAAGAAATCATTTGATGATTTCCCATCCTTAGAAAAAAAAAAACATACTGTTGGTAGCTAATTTGACAGTGGGTTAAAGGTAGATGTTATTGAGACCGGCCGTTAGTGGTCATACAAGACTGCTGAGAAAAGAGCAAAGTTTGATTCTCAAGTTAGAAAACTTGAGAATTACCATTTTTTCTGGTGTTGTCTGAAATTGTGCTCAATTGCAATATAACCAATTGTTATTTAGCTAACTTCTCTATCTGGGGAAACGTGGATTTAATACGGATCATCTCTGCATAATGTAGCTTTCAATCAATTTGCCTAGCCTTTTTAACCGACTTCAAAAAAAGGAGGAGGTTCTCAATTCGGTTGTATTTTTTCACGGTATACGAGTAGGGCTCGGCTTCCAATCCAATCGGATGCAGCTGAATACCGGTATTTTTCATTGAAAACTGTCTTTGTTGCCTCCACAACCCAGTAATTGGATAACATGATATACAGCATGACTAGCGTCAGATATCCTGGCTTCCAAGCACCATTGACAAAAATAAAACAAATTAGAGCCGGGACCAACGACTTGACGTGCTTTCTGAGGAACGGAGGAGTCTCGATATGTAATGGATGGCCACCCATCATCAAACCGACGTCAAAGCGTTGCTTGACCTCTAAGATGCCTCATAAATCATGAGGCTGTTTTAGCCAACCACGAGCATCTCTATACGTTTTCGATGTTTACCTTATCATCAATCAAAATGTATAAAATTCTTCCGTTACTAAGCAAATAAGTGACTAATTAGCGCTATTTGTCATAATGCCATTGGTTAACAGACAGATAAACGATCGATAAAGTACCTCAGAAACCGGCCGAAACTACTGGTCGTAGAAAGCTGACAATTGGCATGTAAGTTCCTTGGGGAGTGTAGGATAGCACTAAGACAGGATATCCCGAAATTCTTACGAGAACGGGAAAAAAACGGGATATCCGCGTACGAAGTCGCGGGCAAAAGGTAGTATAGTTTATAAATAGCCGATTTAAAGTCCGGAACATGAAAGTTGGCGACTTTGACGAACAAAGCTCATTCTCTTGTATTACCACATTCATCAGGCTGGGCTCAAGATGTTCGCCTAAGCAAGCTTTAATTAATACAGAGAAATTAATTAAAACTTACAGAGATTGGCTTTGTGAGTCGTATAGGGGAATAATTCGAATGAAATTCCTGTAGCGGTTTCTTCCTTCCGTCCCGCATTAAGAAGATTTCCCTGTAGCATATATGTATGGTCCTTAGGGCTTTTTGCTTGCGAAATATCGTGCTTGAGACTTGGAAATGCAATTATGAAATAGCGAAATGTTATTTCTAGAATGACACATGTGCAAGGGGGTAGCTGGCGTGTTGATTGGAAATACCTGCTTGCGGCGAGAAATGTTCATGAAAGGTTGGTAATTAAGAAGTTTAAATTGTAGCCAACTTTTATTTTTCTTTTTTTTTTGAGTTCCCATTTGAAAGTGAGTAGAAAGTATTATTTACCATAATTATTTCTTGGCAGGTTTTTGATAATAATAGTAGCTTAGAGTTTTAAACATTGCCTTACGTAGGAAGAGACTAAACCCCACGACACGGAAACCTAACGTGGAATCCAGGTTTTTTTTTGTGTTTTCTTGCTTATTTAATTTTATTAAATATTGTTTCATTTGTTAATGAAGTCTGGTGCCATATGGCTGTTAATCAAACCTCTGCTTGTCCACTCGAAGGAATACAGGCATTATGTTTGTAATGTACCTACTTACATCTTAAACTACATTTTACGAAAACCTTGTTGTCCGGAGCAAAAGTTGGTACAATTGGAAACAGGCACCCATTTGTTCCAGAGTTCCTGTGTGGACAATGTATCTCTGCTACAAACGATTGAGCAACAGTAATTCTAATTACTTTGCTTTCTGCTATTTCTATTAGTAGTTTAGTTGATGAAGAAAACGACGTAGGTTGATACTTAAAACAAATTACAGAAAAATATAACACCCTGTTTTTTGGTCCGGGGTTAAAAATAAGGTCCTACATTGGTTTTAACTCAACGCTAATAGAAGTATTTAGGCAAAAGTGCTTCATCATCGACCATATCATCGCTTAGGTATCGTGAAGTGCGAGGTTCAGAGGAGACCCCTTTACAGTCTCCCCAGGAATGTGCCATAACTGGCATTGCACAGAGGGGGTCCCGGAGTGGTCACCTCCCCATTATAGTTGGGAAAAGGCTAGGCAGATGATGATGAAGTTAAATCTTAAACCGTGTTTTATTGGAATTATTCCTAAGTAGTGCCAACGTGAAGTCCGCTAGTGCTACAGTATCGTCAGGTGAAATAGTGGTCGAACGCGAGTCTATACACATACGTCTATATACGTGTCTGAATGGATACGTATTAAAAAACCGGCCAAGTGCAAGTCGGAATCTCACACGAAGGGTTCCGTGCCATGAACCGAAAAAACACGTTTCTTGTATGGGAGCCCTTTAATATTTAATTTATTTTTTTGTCATAGCGGCAATAGAAATGCACACTTTGTAAAAATTTCAACTGTCTACCTATTACGGTTCTTGAGATACAGCCCGCTGACAAACAGACGAATGGACAGCGGAAGCTAAGTAATAGGGTTCCGTTTGTTACCTTTCGGGTACGGAACCCTAAAAATAAGCACATAGGTAAACCATGTACATATAATATCTACTTTTTATCACGGTAGTATTATCCCTTGGGATAATAAAACCCGTTTCACGCGAGTGAGGCCGCGGCGAGAAGCAAGTAACAAATAAAATTAAAATCGCATGTACATATTATACGCCAGGCGTTGAGGCAAACTCGCTCCAAAGACGAGTGAACAGCCATATTGCATTTTTCATTATCAAGTATCGAGAAAGGTGCAATAACTTCCTTTTTCAAGGGTTTTTTATTAATATTTCCTGGAAAACACAGGATTGATGTGAGTATTAATATAAATTATTTTGTTACGTGGATACAAAATTTAAAACAATTAGAAAGAAAACCGGTCAAATTCGAGTCGGACACTTCGTACCCCAAAAGTTCCGTATCTGTACCAATTACTTTAGGAGGCTTGAACTTGATTTTTAAATCCCCTTTAATGATGTTCAATTTTATTTTATTTTTATTATTTTGTTATTATAGCGGCAATTAAGTACTGACTCTGATAATTTCAACTGTCTACCTATTTTGGTTCATGAGATTCAATACGGTGACAGACAGACATACAAACCGACAGCGACGGCTTACTAATAGGATACCATTGGTTGAAAATTACTAAGAAGAAACTTTGAACATAATCAATAAAATCGCACCAAAAAAATGCGGCCAAAAATCCTAAATACAAAATTCTTATTCTCAGCAGTTGTTATTTTGACAAATCGTGAATCGGCGAGTCAAGTGCCGAAGTATACTTACGGTACTTGACAATAATTGCTTTGAATATAAATGTACTTAAGTATACAGCCGCAAATCGTTCTCAATGGCTGTAAATTGAGCTTCTATTTACACCACTCTATTCAAAGTTACTAATGAGTTGTACTTTAATTTTCTGTGTGAATTACTTTAGCTCGACAAGCTCCTTTGATATATACAGAGTGGGATGAAATTGTAATTTTATGGTCTTCATGTTTTATCATCGTATAATTATACAGCATCCCAAACATTTCTTCCATTATAGGACAGTAGAGTCCAACGCTGCATCTTCCGGAACGCGGTCGCCACTTCAGAACCAGCCTATTGAGTAATGTGCCCTGCCCACTGCCACTTGGCGATTTTTCGGGCTATGTTGGTAACCCTGGTTCTCTAGCGAATATCATCATTTCTGATTCGACTATGCTAGGAAACACAGCATTGCTTATTTGAGCCTTCTGATGAAGTCCATTGTGAGTGACCACGTTTCAGTTACGAACATAATAATAGTACTGTACTCGGCAACTCGCCTTGGTCATAGACTTTCGTCTTGAGACACTGTGGCTCACGACGCAGTCAATCCTAACTAATAATTATAAGTCAAGTTAACGGACTGAAAGAGGCCTATCTGTTTGCCCTTTTTGTACTCTTTATCCCCGGAGTATATTCCATTGACTTAATTTCCAACTTAAGCGTGGTTGAAGGCGCTGGAAGAAGCTGGTCATTTCAAAAACAGGCATTTTTTGCGCCACCATCGCGAATGTATTCAGCTTTCGTATGCGAATAAAACACGAATGGAATATCTAATCGAACGCGGAAGTGACATTCTTGAAATAATTTTTATTGACATATGTTTTGTGCTACAACAGAATTTTAACACATGACACACGCTTCATTGCATGTAAATTATAATGCTGTCTGTGTAGGTATTGAATGCCCTTTATAAAAACGAATAGGTATATTAGATTCCAGCGGTAGCATTCGGCCACGTTTACAACTCGCATGCTAATAGCAATACATTGCGGGCTACCGGTACCAAAGTATAATCTGATCAATTGCATCAGCTTACATGTAAGTTGCAATTCATTGTAGGCTACAGACCAATAGGTAATGTGATCACTCAACGGTTATCCGCAACGTAGTTAAACTTGTGTGCGAGACGTGCGGCATTACATCATCAATTTATTTGCTAAGAGAAATCATATCAGTATGATCTTGGCAGCTTTGGTCGAATTGAACTTTCCGCATAGTAGCCGGTTAAAGGATGATAATAGTCATCAGTAACGGTGTAAACTTAGTAAAAGTCTCGAATGCTTTTATTAACCGAAAGAGCTAAGGCGTGGAATTCCCTGCCAGAGTATTTGTTTCCTGATAGCTACAACCTGAGAGTCTTTAAGTCAAGAGTGAATGGGTTACTTCTAGGCAAGCGTACTCCATTTTTTGACCACATCATCGCTTACCATCAGGTGTGATACTGGTCAAACGCGTGCCTATCAATAGTAAATAAAAGCTATTATAAGCGACTCAGCCTCCTTCAATCCAATTGATAAGTAAAGTTTGTTATTTATTGACATTATACGAGTTTTTTTGCGTTGTCATGGCGACTGAGTCCAATGAAGTGGAGGACGTTTCCTTTTACAGGAAACTAGATTATGATGTAAATGCTCCAGTAAACTAATCAATGATTTAGTTTGAAAATGAAATGTTATCCGAACACCAAATAATAACCCGAAATTCGATGGTTTAAGAAACATCCTTGGTATCCCAAACTTGCGGTAGACTAAACTAACTTCACAACTTCATCTAAGAGCTCTAAATTTAATAGATACACTACAGTTTTCCAACTGTAGTGTATCTATTAAGTTTAGAGCTCTTACTCTAATTTCTAATTATTAAGTTACTGTCTAAACTAACGTACTCAAAAATAATCTCAATCTCTATAAAGCTTAAAATCGCTGTCTGCCTTTAATTCTTTATTGTCCACCATAACAACTTATATTAATTTATTACAGTATAAAAAGTTCATGTACAAAGGCGAGCTTAAACCTTGGTAGGATCCAGTGCATAATTTTTACAATACTACATGTTTTATCATACATAAATGTACCTAATTCATATAGATACATGTATACATTTATATCTACGAATACTAGGTCATAACTTTGAGGAAAGTTAAAGAGCATTTCCAAGAGAAGGGCTGCCGCGTAGAGAGTGGGAGTTCAAGAAACGCACAGCAGTATCTGAGAAGGAGCCATCATAGCGGTTGGAAGTGTGAAGCGCAGTACGAAGAAGAAAAGAAGTGGCAGTACGACATGGTTTACCCCTCGGGACGAGGTACTCAAAGTGTTCAGGAAGATGTTGAGGAGAATTAAGATTGTGCAGGATAGTATAGAGAAAGGACTGCCTGCGTCTATATCTCCGGTACAGTTTTCGCAAATAGAAAGAACGATAAATGTTTGTGTGTATGTTATAAGGTTTGTGTATATTATTATTTGTAAATATTTTGTAAATTATGACAGTGAAATGAATTGCGCTTTTTCCATGGCATATTTGGTAGCAACTGACGTATGTTAAACATATTATATTAACCTACTAAAAATCACTTCTAATTTCTGTCCTTAGTCAACGTTTTTTAATGGTTACTCTTTCTTTAGGAATTGGCCTTAATGATATTTATTTGCGTCATAACTAAAACTTTTACTTTTTCTGTTTTCGTGAATTTAAATTAGGTGAAGCCGGTGTTTCCCAGCTGACTACTCTTAGAAAAACACCGAAAAAAATCAGAAACGGATTTAAAAAAATAACCCAAGCTTAGCCTTTCAAATATTCCCATTTCACGCGGTAGCTGGCGTGTAACTTATGCAGATTCCTTGCATATTGGTCGTCAGGCCCTTGGGTATGCAAATGATTGCAAATCCGAAGTCTGCATCAAATCGAGTCTGCCTGCGACGGCTAATGGCAGTCGTAAGGTTAGGTTCGAACTTTGATTGGCAATCTAGGTAATCTATATCCCTGTTTAAGACTTCAAGTTCTTCCTTGAAGTTCTAAAGGCTCCCGTTTCGTCGTGTGTAATTATATTTTCGGAGTAGGTACCAACACTGATATTTCACAACACATACAACTTTTTTCAAGGTTTTGTCTTTCTCTAGTGACTTAGTCAAAAAATATAGTTAGCAAGGTGTCATACCTTGCTAACTATATTTTTTGACTAAATATAATAATGGACATTATTATATTATTTACTTTCTATTTCAACTATTTATATCCTAACCTTTCAGAAGCAGATAACTTTAGCCATTTATGGATCAAGTCACGAGCAAAAAAGCTCATAAGCGTCTTTGGCAGACGCTTATGAGGTTTTTGCTCGTGACTGCTTAATTTAAAAATACGTAGACAAATAATTTTTGTTCGTGTTCAATCCAGTGGAAATTCTATGATGTAGTTAAATAGTAAAAAATACTTCTACTATGTAGACAAAGAACTGTCGTGCTTAGAATAACCTAGAAAAAAATCTACACATTTGAATATGAAAAAGTGACATTTAAACTAGATGACGCCGGTGTTTCCTTGACTACCTACACTGAGAAGAAACACCGAAACAAACTCAGAGGTCGGTTCGCCCCTTTTGTCCTTGAATTCAACAATGTTGTATAGTTTATAAATAATTTAATGATGAAGCCCTCCATTGATTACACTATCCTTCATATCCTATTCATTAAACGTAGTTACTATTCACGTAATTGGGTCGTAATTAGTTCGACACGTTCCTTTGTAGGTATTTTACGGCCTTCGTCGACGATGCCGATGTAAAATTCATTAGAGTTACAATAATAACTGTTTGTATCGAATATTACCTTCGTACTGATATTATGTGGGTATTGTGGAATAATCTCACTATGTTCGAGTTTATCTTTAGCCTTGGGTGTCACATAATGTGACGGTGACCTTGCATTCAGCGGTTTATAATAGCCCTTGGCTCTGATTCTTCTATTCTATGCCCGATTGTATTGATATCCGTGGTTTATGATCAAGATTCTACTATTGACCTGAAAAATACAATATATTTACAAATCCATGATGTCCTTGAAAAATAACATTTCTTTTGTAATCAATCTATAGTCGACATTCATCTTTTAGGAATCAGCAATTATTATTTATTATCTACAAGTGGCCCGCCCCGGCTTCGCCCGGATGTAGATTTTTTTCAAAATTTTCTTTCATAAGAACCTTCTCCTGACAATAACAAACAACAACAAAATAATTAGTGAAATTGGTCCATCCGTTCACGCGTGATGCCGTGACCAAGGGAAATAGGGATTAATATATATATATATATATATATATATATATATATATTTATATATATAGATATGAGTTGCTTGAGCTAGTTCTTCTACTTCTTTTAATATTATAAGTCGACCAACCACTGCTACGCAGCAAAGTTACCAACGTTAGCTGCGCGGTTCAATTATCCGCAATCACTGCTATGGCTGTCGCTTAGTCGTGAGTCGCAAAGGCCGATAACGCCTAGATTATTTACAAAGGGAACAAAGCTGCTGGGCTGCTGTAGAGCAGCGCTTTAGAAAGATTTTCTATATGTAATTGTTACCTGTTTAGTTATAACTATGATGAACAGTATGTAGGCGTTGAGCAGCAGTCCGATGGCAGAGATGACGGTGACGGCAACGCTAAGCACGAGCGCCACTGCCACCTCCTCGGCCTGCGCTTCCGTCCCGTTCACCTCCATGGGCAGGGCTATGTTTGTCTCTGTTTCGCTTCAGTCTAGCCGTTCCATGCTGGGCCGTCGAACGTGCGCTGCTCCATTCTGTTTGGTGACGTCACCTCACTGCAGCCGCCGCGTTCCATAGCATCTCACTTGGGATGATCTGTAAAGGACAAAATAAGTACATCAGTACCTACTAATTTCAATGTTATTATTTGAACCTGAACTTTATATATTTATCATTTTAATCCTTTTACATTCTTTTGAAATTGCAATAGACAAAGTAAAAATGTACAATTTAGCGTCAATATATCAAGATACCTACACACGTACCGGATCCCAAATGACTTAAGACGTACGTGTTCTGTCCAACATTGGTAAAGACGGTCTGCAGCATAATCTTAATGGTAGAAAGGCCACAGATGCTCATTTAAAACCCATAAAAATGATTTGTGAGAACAATACTAAAGAAAGGAGTCCATTCCAAAATGTTCCGAAACAAAATAATGTAACCTGAAGCTGTGTCTAATTTAAATGCGACCCATGTTTCTCCAAATACACCGTATTTGTATTCTAGTAACGTTCGTAGATTTGAAATAATAGAGACGTTTATTACCAAATACTAGACTTGTAATTAAACAAATATGTACACAATTAATTGAATTGTTGTACAAGGTTTAATCATTACACGGTACGTGTTTTCATTACAGTCTGTAAATAATATTCAAATAAACAGTGATCTATGCATACTTTATTATTTTAATATTAACTACTTAATGGTATTGTAGAAGTAGAAATAGGCACTTGTGTATGTGTTATGATCGGCATCACTATTCGAACCGAAAAATGTCTACTGCTGAACAAAAGCCTGCCCCAATCATGGCATAGAACCAAAGGACAAGTTGACGTGAAGAAAAAAAAAATGAAAATAACGAAAAATACTTCTTATACGCGCTGCCATTTTAGTCGCCTTACAAAGACGGCCCACTTAATGTACCCGACAAAATCTTGCTTGAGACGCGATTTTTTTTTAAATTATTAAAGATAAAAGGTACAATAAAAATAAATAATGCACTAGATACATGAAATGAGCTGCTGTTGGAAGACGACTTAAATGGCACCGTATATAATATCTATTTACTTGGTAGAAAAAACACACAGTATCTAATAGTAGCAGCGGCTGTTGAGGCCTCAAAGCAACGCAAGAATTGCAACTTGGGTTATAGAGGTTTGCGGAACAGAGAGTAAAGTCCCGCACACATATATTATACACATATGTTCAAATCGCACAGAGAACTTTGCTGGCGCGATGCAGGTTTTCATTGGTAGTTCGTCGCTGATAGAATAGATAATAATAATAATAATAGTTTATTGGGTCATAAAAAGTGTTACAATATTAAGGTGAGACACTGGATCCCGCACTAGGATACCCTGTGTCGCAGGATCCAGCCTCTTTCGACAGATAATGTAAATCATACAATTTAGGTTAACAAATGCGACGGTTTAAATGGCGTTGCGGTTCTTTTTGTTGTCGTACAAATTTCGTTTTCTTAGTTTTTCATGTGGCGGCATCGATGCCGCTGCAGGGTCATAAGGTCTGATCGATTTTCTGTAAGAAATTTCCCTGTGCTATAAGACCGACCATTATACACTTGTTTTTACAAATGTTTGACCATGTGCTTACTTTGAGGTGTACGATAAAGAAAATTATGTTATATAGAAATATTAAATATTATATTAGAAAATAAGAAGAACAGGGGTAAGCTCACGGCCAATGTATAAGTAAACACAGTTAGCCTCGTATCCACTAGGCAACATTTGACGCGCAACATGATGCACAAAATGTTGTGACGAGGAAATTTATTTAGTGACATTGTCAATGTTGCGCGCCTGCTGGCAACGTTGCGCGTTGTTGTACAACGTTGCTGAACATGTTGGACGGATACGAGGCATTATGAGTGGTATGAATCCCAAATAACAGTAAAATATGACCTACTTCGTATACATTTTACGTTATCTTTAATTCGCATTTCAAAACACACATATACGTCAGCCACAGAGAAAATGCCTCTACCTACAATGACATACATCCTCACACAGAACCTTGTGAAATCACAAATGCCGACCCTACATTCCCTTCCATGACATTGAGTTACAGACAGTAACCGTAAACATTACATGTCCAACGGACATTCCTGATGGGGAATCGTGGAGTGCTAAGGAGTAAAATTCCTTGCCAGAGTCTGTGTTTCCTGATAGCTAAAAACTGGGGATCTTAAGGGCGAGCGTGCTCCATCGAGCGAGTATATCATCGCTTTCCATCACATCAAGCGCGAAGATTTCAATAATAATAAAATATATATTAGAGCAAGCTGAGGGGGGCAAGGGTGTCTAATCTTTACACAGGTTGATTTTTAACATAAACCATTATTTTGTAAATTAATTTGTGAGAGCAGAGTCATCTGTAACCATTAAATAAGACTTCAGCCACTTTTATCAATCTCGGATTATGCTCGTTTCTTGTTTGATAAATTTTCATGTAAGTCTTTATAGCACCTTCAAATAATTATTACTTAATTAGTGGTTATTTCGGTGAATGACTGAGATGATTTCAAGCCATATCTTCTTTCACGGCATATTGAAATATAAAATTTAAATATCTGTGATGATAATAATGGGGTTAATTCTACAAACTATTAAGCACCGTTCGCATTCGCAACATTTTGACAGTTTGCGACTGATATGCGAATGTAAACATAGTAGAATCGGCCCTCTGTTGCTCTTACTTCTTTA
This sequence comes from Mamestra configurata, assembly GCA_002192655.3. NCBI lineage: Eukaryota > Metazoa > Arthropoda > Insecta > Lepidoptera > Noctuidae > Mamestra > Mamestra configurata. The sequence goes on along the minus strand of NDFZ01004732.1, from coordinate 117,831 downwards.
TGCGGCCACAAATGGCCAAACAAATACAAATGCAATGTCAATTTTAGTCACCTTTGCATGCGGAAAATCGCGACACCGCACGACTCAAGAGGAATTAAAAGGCTAGTGGTCTATTTTAAAGTAAGCGACATTCACAAGGTTCTGTACGACTTGACATCGACTAGGAAAGCCACCCGTGTAAAGCTAAAATATTTTCCAATATTGCATGTCACAGAAAACGCGAAACACCCCTAAATGCAATGTCATTGACAAATGACTATCCACAAATACGATCAGGAGACACGACAGTGGGAAAATGTTCTGTCTACATGTATTATGCGGAGGTACGAACCTGTTTTACATTTAAATCAAAAGTTAATCTGAGTATTGTCAAGTAGAAAGTTGATTTAAAGTTGTTAAGGAGATGCTGTCGCATTTATCAAGGATCTTTCCTCATTAAATGCAAATTTATTCATTAAAGAGAAGTTAAATCACTATCACGAGTTCAAGAAGTCAGCTACGAAAACGAATGCCTTGACTAAAAATGCTACGAGCTGCGACGTACGAATGGCAGTTACGAGTATTTATTACAACCAACTACGATCAGTAAATAAAGGAATCCAACAATAGTAGTTACAGAAGTTCAATGTCGAAGGTCTGTTACCATTAGGCGCTTACCAAAACTAATTACGATAAATTATTCAGTCACACAACACACCCATAGCGTGCCTTTAATACCGATACTTCTATTTTTAGACCCATTACTGTTATGGTAGCAATAGAAAAATAAATCAACGTCCTTCGATCGGTTCCCATAACAATCGGCATTGTGATGTTGGCTATTTACGAGCCATCGGTACTTGGCAAGGTCAAGGAATGAGCTGAATCAATTATCATAAAAGTAGGGTCGATGAAACGTTGGCATTCTTTTAGCTCGCTTTAAAGAGTCTTGTTATTTTCAATTGTTTTCTCTTTTAAAAGTGGTATGGTAAATTCTAGGAACTCGTGGCTTAAGGTACAATTCCGTGCATCGTGGCCGATCGCATTAGTGAAAAAGTTATTCAAACTGATTGCATTGTTTAGAGATACTGACCTAGGTCAATTTTTTAAATTAAATTTCCATGTAACTTTTAAGAATGAGCAACAAATGTAATGTCTTCTGTATGGTAATAAAAAACGTGATATTTTTAAGGATGGGAAATCATCAAATGACTTCTTCCGCTCTGGGTGGAGCGGAAGGGCGTGTCAGACTCTTACTGACTAAAACCCATCCGTGTTCCTTCTAAAGCCCTTTGCGTTCCAGGGCCGCGGTGACTCTTTCGGAACAAATTGCGCAACCCTGGCAGACTCTGACCCTAGCGGGCCCCTTCTTCTATGCTGACATCTCTTTGAGGCGCGCGTGAAACACAACGCGCCATCGACCCGGGCCTGGTGGTGATCGGACAGCGAGCCACCCAACGCTCGCCGTCCGCAGGCCCGCGCCCACGGTGGCCGGGGATCGCCCTGCGACTCCCTACGCCCGGGGCGTCTTCTCCTGTAGCGGCGGTTGGGGCGAAGGCCTTGCTTTTCCCTCGCGCGGCTCGCCTCTTCCTTCGCTATCATTACTGCTTCGCAGAAGGAGGTGACCGCTTCCCAAGCCTCATTGCTCCGGACCAAATAAAAACGTGCTGCGGTTACCAATCTGTTCGCCACACGAACTGTCGCGACCTCTCTTTAAAAATATCTTCGTTCAGCAACGACCATTTAGGCAATAAACTAGGATAAGCTCTAGACAAAATATATTACAAAAAAACCCTTAGGTCCTTCTACATATTTAAAATATGCCTCGGGACTTTCGAGAGAGTAACTCAATTGTGTTTTATAACTACTGTACTGTTTGGATATGACATACAGCTTCACTTTGACCTAAATAAATAACATAACAGTGTATACGGGTTCTTAAATGTTATAGTTTATTTTATCTAACAACTGTTAGTTTTTAAAAATACTCCAAATGGAATCCGAGTAAACTTGCACAAACCGACAAAACCTCTTTAAACAGAACTCGTTTCCAAGTATCTAAAATAATATTCCCACAGCCCCTGAAATAATAAAATGTACACAGTTTCAGAATTAATTCGCCCACTTGTAACGCTTTTAAATTAGTTAAGTGTACATACATGGGCCAAATAAGGTTGGGGCTCGATACGAATACATAAATAGGTACGTTCCTTTGGGCCTGCTTTATGAAAAGTATTCAGTTTCATTCAACCGCAATGAAATCAACAACCCGTATTGGGAATATATTTTTGAAAACGTTAGGATTTAGATATGCAGATGATGGATGCATTTGTGCTTCTAATATGTTGTGCTAGTTTACACAGTGCGAGCTGCTGACTAGCCAGTAGACAGTAACTCGGCTCGCCTTAGCTGTCTACACGGTGATAGTAGCTGCCCAGTCTCAGGCAAGTCGCATCACACAAAAAATACAGATCCCGCTCGCAACTGCCTGACTGACACTGGCGAGCTACTGGCGAACGCGTCCGAACGATGCGAGTGATGTTCGAGTTGCTGCCATGTGCGAGTTACTGTCGCAGAGCAGGCGAGAGATAAAAAAAAATTGAAGTAACTCGAATACGAGCTACTATCAAACTCGCACGTGCCAATAATTCGCACTGCAGCTACTCGGCTGGCTGACTCGCACGCTAGCTCGCACTGTCTAAAATAGCCATAAATAACAATACAAACGTATAAACTAATGTTACACAGGGATAAATTATTAGTTTTTAGATCCCGAAAAAAAAAGGGTTGAAAATCTTTTGGGACATCAGCAGACAACTTGTCGACTGTTCACGTGACCAGAGAGCCGGGGGCTTTTCTTCGGCCAAAGATAACTTATGCCATTGACAGCGATGTGGATGAATTTTTTGGTGGCCAATGATTTATTTTGTTTTTATACGCGTTTGATGAAGATTAAACTTTATCGGTAGTTACAAACTAATATTTTCTACAGCAGCCAGTCCTCACCATGTCAAGAGTAATAACTACGGATTAATAAAGTGACACCAAACATGTCGGTCTCTCCCAAACTCCCTGATCACATTAGTAAAGTCGAGAATCGTCTGTTATGGTATGTTTTCCGTCATTTGCTCTTGGGACCAGAGCCTTTGATTTCCAGAAATAATTTCAATTTAAAAGCATGTGAAAGCTTTATTACATCAAAACAGAAATATTTTAGTAAATATTGAACTGTGATCAGAATATTATAAGTATTTGAAATTCGCTACTATTTGTGTTACGTTACAATAAGTATGAATAATGATCTACATATACTAACATAATAATATAGTAATCTTGTATACTAATAATAAAGCTGAAGAGTTTGTTTGTTTGAACGCGCTAATCTCTGGAACTGCCAGTCGGATATGTATATGATAGCCACATTCATGAGGAAGGCTATAGGCTATACGGGAACGGGGAAAAACGGGATATACGCGTACGAAGTCGCGGGCAAAAGCTAGTACTATAAAAAAATAGAAACCACCTGTTAATAAACTAAAAATACTCAATATCAAATATCACTTGTGTGTTGTAATGTCAAAAAATAATGGTTTTGGTTGAGAAGTTTCTATGACCACCTTCCGGCTGCCTCATCAAGCAAGCTCCTTAGTATCACAATTATTATTATTGCATTGTCTCCAAAGTTTAATAAGTATCCCTAGAATGCCACGAAGTTCTTGAAAAATGAATTAGGCACACGAACGAACGAAGTAAGTTAGCAAAAATACAAACAGAAGAACATAGAACTTCCTCCTTTTTTGAAGGCGGTTAAAAAGTGTTCACTTGTTTACCAACCGATTCACAAATCTACGTCAGTATGTCATATAATAACCATTCTTATGCGTTAACTGTCAAATTAAATACAAAGATTAACGATGAAAGCTTCAAATTAAAACTGAAACATTTAACTGGAAGTCAAACGGCTTTTCAAACAAAAGTCATAGATCATTTACAATTTACAAATGGAGTTACAGCGTCAAAAGAAAGACGTCGCCGTCGGCAGCAGTGTTGTGATTTAATTACTACAAAATTGTTTTATAATTCTGTTAAGGCTCTTCCCACTTGCCAGTGTTATATAAAACCATTTCAGTTGCGTAATTTATTGTGAAAATGAGTTTATATAAAGTAAAATGAGCTTTGTTTTCTCGTGTTTGTTCTAGTTTGTTCAGTCAGCAGGCAATGGTAATATGTAAATGGCTTAAATAATAACATATGTTTTTAACAATGTATCTTGACTTGGCTCGCGAGGTTATCGACATGTGCGATGCATTTTGCCAATAGTCGTAAAGGCCAATGGCATAATTGCCAAGAGCCTCGACCAACATCTATGGAGGCTCGTTGAGCAGCTGGATCAAGTTTTTGATCCAGATAGCAGTATTTCTGGAAACGGCGCGTATTGTTAGGAGGTCCCTCTCTCAGGAGCCCTGACCACTGGTAGCTTGAACCCTGTTCCCGATACCGGTGGGCTACAATTTATATATTTTAAATGAAAGAAAGAAAGAAAAAGAGTTAATATGCGACAAGCATGACGTATACCAAAAAATTAAATACAAAAAATTACAAAAGTTATTCGAGTGGGGAAGAAAATCTTTGTTTTATTATTTTTGTATTGAAAACACTAAAAATGTTAATTACAATCAAATAAATAATGATTAAAATCTTATGGAGTTTGCAATTTTCCGGTGACATATTCCGGTGACAAATATGTTTTAAAGTTTGTAAAAGGTAATCTCTGGAAGGACTGAAACTAAACGATTTTTTCACTTGGATGATGTAAATGGGACTACAGGCCACAATTTTTAATTCAGAAAAATGCAAGGCTCCTGTGGGATAAGTCACGGTCCGTGTCCGGGATGTATCAGAACACGTTGTGACAGACCACGGCCCGAACACGTCACGGTCACGGCCCTGATGTGTGTGAGCAGCAGCAATTTTTTTCCATAAATCAGATTATGTGCCTACTTATTTACCCTCAATTTTCAAAACATTCAGGTTTTAGGTACATTCCTAAAGATCCTAGTCAGCATTTTCAAGCTAAATATAACATTTTCTTTCATGAAAAATCAACCCATCGCAGCATTTATCAGTAATTGAATATTTTTATCAACTCCAAAATCATAAATACAGGATTACGTAATAAAGGTATGTTTCTAGGCATATTTAACGTGATTTAAGAAAACCGATCGCTTCAAAACGGATATTGAATGGTAATCCAATGAGATTAAGTGGGGGATTAAAATTCTATATTTGGGGCAGAATTTTATACTGAGGTAAAGTTACTGTTCCGATAGGATATTGGATATTAAATATACCTACTTCTAAATTAATAAATGTACTGTAAAATATTGCTTTATGTAGTAAGTTTATATTTGTATGTGTAGCTTCGTGGTTTTATGCTCTTTTTGTAATTTGTTATGGTGTACAATAAATAAATAAAAATAATAATAAATATAAACAGGTTTTATGCTCTTGGACATCGATCTGCCGGTCGATTCTGTGAACATGTTCAAAGTGAAGGCTTGTGTGAAGTGATCACGAGGTGAGCTGTCAATCCATACAATCAAGATGTCATGTGATCACGAAGTGAGCCGTCACTCCATCTTGATTATATGGATTGACAGCTCACCTCGTGATCACTTCACCCAAGCCTTCACTTTGGCATCGACCGGCTGTACGATGGCACACACTTAAAAACAAAAAAAGTCTTTCAAATAAGTCCTACAGAACGTTGGAAATTTCCCGTTTCAAACAGTTATTTTCATTTCCTTTCCTCGTTTCAGTTTCCTTCTAGGTATAAGCTAGCTATTCAGTGTATTTCTAGTGCAGCTTTGATCTTGGCTTCGTACGGGGATAAATTATTGTCGGTTTATTTGTGCTCAGCGCCAGTGACCGTAAACTTTTCCGATTAAGGATCCGAGTTTAAACCAAGTACTGTTCGTGGAATGAATGCTCTATTGGAAGATTAATTTGGTACTGTAATACAGATTCCTGACTTCTTGTTTGCTGAATAGTCTTTATTGAGAAGAAATTGCCAAATGCAGTCTAAACCTGCTTGATTTTGATTAATCTTTGGTCTAAAATTAGATATTTATTTCGAACATTTCCTGAAATTCTTGTCCATCTGGTGCAGTGACCTGTGCATCGCGGACCACTGGTCAGCAAGATAGACTTTTTTTACTTTTTTGACGTAAAATTTCAAAGTATCCAACTGAAAAGTAACACAGTTACGAACTGATTTAAAGTTTCAATCTGAAATGTTATGCTTTCAGTGACAATACAAATTACTTTTGATTTTAAAGAATAGATAAGCTATGATTTTTGAATTTTGATTCCTGTTATCAGCAAACAAACTAAAGGGGGCTCAGGTTAAACAATGATTGGGAACCATGGTGTGTCTACTAATTAGCTACACCAACTTCATGTGGCGCAAGAAAATACAATCAAAAATACCATCGTAAAGTATGAATAAATAGCTTCCTGTTATAAAAATACTGTACGATAAAAGCGATTCCAATTTAATTGCTAGAAAAATTGCGAACATCGGTTACACATCGGTCAAAAATTTACTTGCGTAAGCGCTCCGCTAAGAATATTTCCTTATTTTATATAACGTGTGACGCGATCGTCCGGAAACCTCTGGAAGTCACGTTTTCATTCAGCCTAAATAACGAAACAAATAATTTGGAATTTTCACAACGTTCAGAAGCGTCTTTTGTAGTAAGTAAGTAAATGATTTATGAAAGTGACATAAATATTCGGTTGAAAGAAATAATTCGTTCAAGTTCAAAAAGAAAAAAGGATAGTGCTGGCAATAATACATTGTATATTTCATTTTAGATTCCAAATTCGAGATTATTACTTAATTTTGGAACAACATAGTCTTTGTCTAACACAATATAATTCAAATTACAATGCACCTCTTTTAGGGCCGTTTAAGACAAATGGTCATTTAAAAATCGACTTAAAATACACAAATCTAAAATCGAAACTTGAGTTAGTGGCGATGTATTTAAAGTATCTCAAATTATGAATTCAGATATATTTAGTGTGATACCTACGATCTAGGTATTTTCATTGAAAGCGAAGTTGAGATAGAGGTAAACTCGACCACGATTGGAAACCTTATATTTTTACAAATTAAAATAAATTTAATGACTTGATTAATTTCATAATTAAAAACGTTTTGGCACAATCAATTATAAACTCTGCCAATGTCAATATTACAGTATCATTTTGTGAAACGATTTTAAAACGAAAACATCCCAATATAAAGTGTCATAAAGCTGGAATATCCGGCGGCAAATATTCGTAAATTTTAAATTTAAACATTGAATTAGAGTGCATACGAGGAGCGATGACCAAAATTTAATTTATGCGAACACTCTCTCATTAAACCGGACGAATGCGGATGGTGGCGGACGGAGCAGCTGAAATAGAATATTTGATCAATTTGCGAGAGCAGCAGTAAACGCTATGTTCGGATTGCATGATATCCGTTTTAAATCCAATTCCGTAATTGTGTGTTTTGGAACATGATATTACTTAAATTCGCATTTCTAATTATGCGTGTTTTTATTTCATGTACTTGAGTTCATCTGTCGAACAATGAAACACCAAAAGTTCCTTTTATTTTTACAGTTCGAAGTGTACTTTTTTATGAAGTCAAAGGAAAGGCTCTGAATGCAAGTCGCATAGGACAGGTCGATTGTAGCGACACTAGGGGGAGACCTATGTCCAGCAGTGGACTTTTATCGGCTGGAATGATGTCGATGAGATGATTTTATCTATTTCAGTAACATCTTTGAAATAAATATTCATTCATGACGATTTTGATGAGAGTTAAACCCTTAAATAAGAGAAATAAAAATTTAAACCTTGGTAGTAAAACAAACAATACTTTGTTAGGTCATATCGAAAAGGTATAAACAGCCGCTATTATGCTAAAAACAACATCAAACTTTAACTCGGCCTTATAAGATTATATTACTCGTAGGGTAAGCAGACAGCATTTGTGGAGCCACTAAAATAAGCCTGTGTTTTATTGCTCGATCCGTTTGAATAGACTTTTATTTGAACGAGGGATGTAACAGAGGGCATCATCGTAGGTCTGCACCTGTATCTCCTGTAGGATCGCGTCCGTTAGAGCTAGAGCAGAAAATGAAAATAACAAAAATGGAAAGGCAAAAACAGTTAACTAAATATTTAAAAAGAGGAAAAAATATGACACAAAAAAAAAACTTAACTTTAACTAGCTCTACTCACCAGTAAAAACTTAAATCTTCAATATGTGTAGCTTAGTCAAAGCCATTTTTTTATAAAACCTCCGTGACAACGAACGTACTTTGTACGAGCCGGCAGCACGATTTCATGAGATAAAATGCATTCGAACTTAAACAATGTCAAACATTATATAGAAAGTTAAGGTGAACAACTTACAGTGCGTCTCAACATGATTTAGTATTTAACCGCTAAATTTAAGAAAGGAGATCCAGTTGCAAATCCGATTTTAAATTAAATAAAGCCCAAAACGGGATTAGCCAGCTCTTAACCAAATAAGATACACTCGCTAAACGTTTTCAGACGCAAAGAAATAATTTCCCTAAATCTTTTCTTCGGTGAAACTCATTTAGATATTCAAATAAGGTTCAGACACCTCTGGGTTGCCAGTTAGCTCTGTATAATCCTACCATATTGCCATGTTAAAATATACCGGAAAATGTGAGAGATTGACGACAAATAGTTTGCGAAGGGCAACTCCCCTCTACAGAGGGTTCATAAAATTTCATGACTCGACCTGTATTGTGCTAGGGTTGTCGAAGTCAAGTGTCCAGACATTCACAATGCGGTGTCGAGGACCTGAATTATGTTACAAGATCCCGAAGTGGCTTGTTCAGACTGTTGTTACGTCGAGATCAGGCTAACATATTGTTGTTTTAAAAATAAAATACCCTCATGAGAAACCGTAAAGTAAAAAATTATAAACAACGAACGCTCATTTGTTCAATATTTATACTCTTTCTACTTAGAGGGGTGCCGACGCGTTGCGTCAATGATGCAAAGAAGGACCGATATTGCTACACCGTTTGACATAAAAATTAGAACGACATGCCACACGTTGCGTTACAACAACGTGCGTGGACGGAACAAGGGTCCAGAGAGAGACGAAACAGGGGATGCTCGGCATTTATTAAACGCCGTTGTCGTTCAAAGACTGACATACGTCGGGAAACGACCCTGCGGTGTCGAAAAGCAGTGCATTACGTTGCGTCACCGCAATTGTTCGTCTAGTCATCGAAATCATAGCGCTGCGACAACGCAACGGGCCGGCAACGCCCGTGTGGCATCGCTCTTAGTCGCAAGCCATAATAGTTTATAACATTATTCAAAATTAAACAGATAGAACTTGTAACCCGCAAACATCATTACATAATTGCCTTCTCGATATAATAAAGGCAAGACAAAACGCCGTATTCATACTCACATCGCCACGCACATCTTGTTACAAATAAAAGATAAGATCTCTCGCGTTTCCCTTTTAATATTATAGCGGCGGGAATATTTTCTGTCTACAGCAGCGCACGCCCCTGACAGCACAATAAATTGGAGATTGTGTTCCAATCAGATGTGAGACAGCCCTACCGATATAGCTCTTAATATTTGACGCTGAACATCGCGTAATACTTTTTATTGCCGTTTGATTTACTCGTACTTCTAGCTTTTATGTTTGTTAGAGACGATATTAAATATTATTCCATTTAAAATAGTCAGGTGAAGCTGTGAAAAAATACTGGATTTGACTACTGCTATGAATAAAATCACCCTTTATAATCGACGGGTACTTTTTGCTGATATTTTTGTAACGTGACAAATAATTACCATGCAAATTCAGATTTTACCGGCATCATTAGAAAAAAAAAAAGCAGTTGTTCGAGCTTTTTTTAAGAGAAAACTGGATGGAATGGGGGCGGCCTTTGCCCAGGAGGCTGATAAAATGAAAATGAAATGTGCATTTTATTCACATAACTCAAAAAATGTAGGGAATAACTTTTTTTCTTTTAAGAGTTGACTTTTTCATAATTCGTATCTTTGATTGATAACTGAAAAAAATAGATGGTGAAAAAAATCTGATTGCATAATAGTTTGTACATTGGTACCATTTATTAATTAAATCAGGTTATAAACATACCGCTGCACTAAACTAACGCAAAGGGAACAGCCTGACTTTTGCGACGTAGCTAATATTAAGTAACTTTCGTAGGCTCCGGCGTAGCTTCGTAGACCCGCGTAGCGGCGTAGGCCAACTGTGCTACGAAGATTAGGGCGAGGCGCGCGGAAGCTTCGTTTGTACTATTTGTAGTCTACAGAAATATTAGAAAACTAGCTGTGCCCCACGATTTTTCCTCCCGCACTATTGAATCGTCTTCGCCTAGCATTCTGACTTTCTTCTTATGACTAAACAGTATTTTTGCATGATAAGTTAATTCTAATATAAAATAGGTACAAATAACGCAGTGTTTAAAATACCTATCCCTTTCGTTCTGTTTGTGAACTACCGAGTACACCTAATAGTAATGTTGCATCGAGGTTTAAACACTTAGAAAAGGATCCAAAAAGTTGTTATATATCCCTTCGTACATTCAACTGTCTTTTGTTATAAGTTATAAAAAAATGCCCTTTTTAAATTGCTTGCCCTAGTTTTTTCATAAAGCTTCGATGAATAATCGGCATAAATATATTTTCTGGGAGATTAATAACCGACCTCCAGGCTGTTTTTCTTAAATTATGTAACATAAATGAGTCCAAAACGAAAATTATTCATTGTCATCTTTCTGAGCGAGCCCAAATTCATCAATTTATCTCTCTTTCTTTTCTTTTATTGAATTTTTTTTTGAAAATTATTTAGAGTGAATACTAACGCGGCTCAAACGCTCTTAATTACTTTCTTAGTGGCATTTTATGCGTCATTATTTGCGACCTAGTTCAATAAATTATTATGTTGAGTAGTGCAAACTATTTTTCAATTTATTTCTATACCATCGCCGCACAAAGCTGGGTAAAGGTCTCCCCCATAGATATATTTATGTACAACGATTCAAACTTGATGAACTCTGTGAAGTTCGCTTTTCACTGAGCAGTGTAACCTGTGTGAGCACTCTCTTAGGGTGTTACGAGCCGCTGCTGGTTTTGACTCAACCAGTAGGTACAGACTATTCTCTGTTGTCTGTTCCTTTCTCCAACCAGTTTCTTGTAAACGCCTCTACGTCATCACTACAGCGTTTCCTAATTCGACTACTTATAAATTATACTAGCTATTGTTGCTATTCCACTAATTCGCACTTAACGATTCCAAACGTCTTTTATAATGCGCACAGCAAAGGAGTCAGAGCGAGGAGGAGAACAGAACAGGAGAACAGCAGAGTTCCTCTCTGCCTGCGTCTGTGTTTCCGAACGCATACAACCCTAATCTCTTCAAAATGAGAGTGAACAGGCTTCTTCTGGGTAAGCTCGCTCCATCGTCGACTTTGGCTCTGCCATCTATGACCTAGACTAGAGTCAAGAGTAAACCCATATTAAATAAAAAAAGCTATTGTTGTGGCTTCGCCTGCGTTAATATACGCAGACTTTCGCAAAAAAAAAGTAGTTAACCTGTAACCGTCTCATCTCTCTCTGTACCAAAATTAGCGTNTCTAGACGCACTGCAAGTTACCATCCCTACCTTGTTGCTATTCCACCAATTCGCACTAAACGTTTCCAAACGTCTTTTATAATGCGCACAGCAAAGGAGTGGAACTCTTTGCCTGCGTCTGTGTTTCCGAACGCATACAACCCTAATCTCTTCAAAATGAGAGTGAACAGGCTTCTTCTGGGTAAGCTCGCTCCATCGTCGACTTTGGCTCTGCCATCTATGACCTAGACTAGAGTCAAGAGTAAACCCATATTAAATAAAAAAAGCTATTGTTGTGGCTTCGCCTGCGTTAATATACGCAGACTTTCGCAAAAAAAAAGTAGTTAACCTGTAACCGTCTCATCTCTCTCTGTACCAAAATTAGCGTTACAAACAAACTCACTTTTGCATTTATAATATTAGTTAGGACAATTTTATTCTAGCCACATAAAGTAGGTACCCGTGTGGCTCTTATTAAAGGTCCTTCATACTCGTAGCCTTAGTAAAAGGCGACTAAAAGATAATGTCAGAATGATAGATTTTGACGTAATCTTTTTCTTTGTATCTGTCCTTCTGGCTGCTTAATAGATAATACACGAACTTTCTCTTTGTCCATTCATAGTAGAGGTCAGTGACCTCTTGTCTGGTAGCCTTCTCGAGAAAATGTGTCTTAACGCATGCGAGCAATATTGAGGTGAGCTGTGATGATAGTAGTATATATACTTGGTAGGATGGGTAGAGGTGGGGCAATGGGATAGAAAAGATTTTTTTTAGAATTATTCCTCTTTTTTTTTGTAGGTATTTTAATGTATGTTAAAAATCACGTCACTATTGAAAAATAAGCCCTAAGACATTGATATAACGGTACTTATAAACAATTTCATGATCAAATCTTAACTTTGTGTTACACTATCCTTAAAATACACCGAATCTTATCATAAACTAGCACTTCGCCCGCGACTTCGTCCGCGCGGATTTAGTAGGTACTCCACAAACTTCAACGCCCCCTCAAACCCTTTTTAAAGGTAAGTTTTGGAAAATTAAGCACTACGATATCCATTCAACGGTCTCAGGATCAGCCTACTATCCACCCAGTTCACCCCGTTCACCCCGCCAGAGGTTGACTATGTAAACATTGTTAGATCTGTTTCAAATTTCCCACTTTTAGCTTGTTCATTCCAATTTCCACGTAAATTGAAGTAAGCAATAATGTCCTCCCCTGAAAAATTCATCAACCCTTTTCGCCCCTTATATTTGTTATTCTTAATTTTTTATCCAAAACATTAATGCCGTGCATTAAGTTTCTCCCCAGTTAGCTCAAACCGCAACATTTTTCTTACTTAGAGCATCGAAAAATCCAAATATTTGTTATTTTTCTTTTTTTATCCAAAACATTAATGCCGTGTTTCAGCTTCATCGGACTAAGCGTTAAGATTCTCCCCAGTTCGCTCAAACCGTAACATTTTTCTTACTTAGACCATTTTTATGCCCGTCGTAACTTTAAAACGAAAGGTCCGATTTGAGTAATTTGAAGTGTAGTTTACATGTACATTATCAACCTTAATTCTAAACAAACAAACTAACTAATCTTTACTCTTTATAATATTAGTTTAGATAGATTAGATATATAATCCTGATGATGTGTCTGTTTGAGTATTATTCGCAAATTATCGGCATTCGATTGAACTGAGTCTATAAAATAATCATTAAAATGTCTTGCTATCATTTTAGGAATATTAAATTTCATAGAATTGGTTACCTCCCAAGTTGCTTTAGACTTGTTAGTGCTAGTTCCTATAAAATAGCTGTTTTGAGCCCTTTGTGTTAATTTGATCACTTTTTAATATCTCTTTGAGAATTATTTGAAAGCCGCTTTTGTATCACTATTTCGCTTTATTCTGTATTGCTATAATAAAGTTCATAATAAAGATCAAATAAGTTCATTGAACTTTATAGAATTTACTGGTGATTGTGGAATACTGAGCATACAAATGATAAAAGCACTCAATACAATTGCAAAAGAACTTGGCCCAAAGGAAATAAATACTAAAAATATTCTGCTTTTAATTTTCAAGATTAGAATCAAAATTTAGGATTCGTTGAATCTCGTGAGTTTGGAGGAATTACGTTACCCAAAAAATTGGGGCGTTTTTCAATTCTATTAGATTAAAACTCCTTTAATTGTATTAGAAGTTTCAACTACCATTACCGAAGTTAATGCAATTATCAATGTCTTCAGAACTGTTCAAAACATTATGCGCGCGTGGATTTCCTTAGCAGAGTTATTTTAGAAATGTATTTATTATACTCTTCAAAGATCTTATACTTACAATCATCAACAAATATATTTCGAAAAAGATTATTACAGGATTTTATGTTGATAAAAAACTCTATGGCCCATAACTCATTAATAGGTACCAACTCTTAACATCTTACACACGTGATAACTTTTAAACGAAATATCCGATTGAGATGAAACAAAAAGTATTTTACTTCTACATAAATACTCTTGATAACATAATGCTTAATTTCGATAAAGATTAATATTACGATACGTATTTAACGTAGTTTTTTTTCTTTAGACGATTTAATAATTATTTTGAACACAAAATGGGTTATTGTGATTAAACCATGATAGCTAGATATATGTTCTCGCGGACTTTTTTGTAGGTCTTAATGGGATCTTCTAACCCGTAGTACATCATTTTGTTCTTTTGTCAATAGTTTTTGCAGCGCACGCAAAAAAAGGTTTTTGATTTTACACCTTGTGTTACGAAATAGCAATTTTATTACGGATCCCTAATTTTTGAAAAAAAAAATATAGCCTATAGCCTTCCTCGATAAATGGACTACCCAACACTGAAAGAATCATTCAAATCGGACCAGTAATTCCAGAGATTAGCGCGTTCAAACAAACAAACAAACAAACAAACAAACTCTTCAGCTTTATAATATTAGTAAGTATAGATTGAATCCAAAGGACTTGGAATGGGTAATATTTGCTCAGTCCTCTTCTATGTTCATTTTATTTCCATCCACAGGTGTCGATCGTCCAATCTAAGCTGGATCCTATGTTTATCTTGAATGTCGTCTTGGAAACCCGGGTTACTCGCTCGAGATTTGCATAATGTTTCGCGCAAATACTTAGTTGTGTTCATAAAAGTAAACTTTTCTTTACCGATCTACTTTAATATTGATAGATTTTTTTTAAGTGGTGTTAGGGTAGCCTTTGGGTTAAAATTAGTTTTGGGTACTTACTTACCCTTAAGCTTATAAAAAATTTATTATATTGACGTATTTTTTAAGTTTTCTAAAAGTTAACAACCTTTGTAGGGTTCCAAACGTCCGTGTGACCCATAAAAACGGAACCCATATGGGATCTTTGTCCGTCAGTGACACAAAATATGCTCCGAATCTACTTGACCGATTTATTTATTTATTTAAACTTTATGTACAATAGTGGTACATGGGCGGACTTAATGCATCAAGGCATTCTCTACCAGTCAACTTTTGAGTTAAAAAGACTATACTGTGGTAGGTGTACAAAAGATAAAATTTAAAATAGAATTTTGTTTCGGAAAGAATACACAAATAATATATATAATACTAATAAAATGCATATCCTATATATGCTAAAATAATAAACTAATAAATATAATATTTAGTGGTTGGATACAAGAATGAACTTTTGTGACCAAAACACGGATGCGTAACATTACATTTTTAGAATGGGGGTCTTTTTTATTTTATTTTTTGGTTGAGAAATTATCATTTCTTCTCCCGCTCTGAGCGCGGAGCGGGAGCGAGAGCGTCAGACTCTTACTGACTAAAACCCACCCATGTTCCTTCGAATGCCCTTTGCGTTCCAGGGCCTCGGTAACTCTTTCCGGCAGGAAGTACGGGGTCACTTTTCAGTTTTTTTTTTTACTATCTCATGCATTTCACAACTTATCGCTAAAATACTTAACACAACAGTTTCTTTCGATACCAAAAATATTTTTTTTTGGTCCGAAATATTTCTGAACAAAATGATTAAACCCATCAGTTGATTGCAATGTCACGTATAACTCACAATACAAGAATAAATATGAAACTGATAGACTATTGTAATGCACTTAGAAAAGCTTTCGAGGCAAATTACTAAGTAGAACGTAGACCGTGTCAATAATCACTAATGCTAATGAGATATTGATTTTTACGGTACAACGTTGACAAATTACTGTTGCCTACTTGATTTTGATTATTATATAGAGAACTTACAAACGCAGTAAAAGATTCATTCAATAATTGCAGCCGACAGACATCCACTTCTGGCTTCTCCCAAGAGTCGCCACATCGAACAATGTGCTTCTCGCATCCAGCAGACTCCAGCAGACGGCCCTCACTCACCCGGTCAACAGTGAAACTTGGAGAACGGGGATAAAATATAGCCTATGTTACTCACTGATAATGTAGCTATCCATTGCTGAAAGATTTTTTCAAATCTGTCCAGTAATTTTTAAGTTTATTCGTTACATACTAAAATACAAATCTTTCCTCTTTATAATATTAGTATAGATTTTTACACATATGTTCTGTATTTAAATATTAAATTAATTTAATTTTTTCGCTCTCCAGCTGCCGTAAAAGTATCAAACATCATACAAAATGCCCCTTTATTTAGTGTTATAACAACCCAATGTTTAATTCCCTCACATTCCCCGGGGTCTTCCTTTGTTAGGCGTAAAGTAAATATCTTCTGGTGGTTTCTGAATGTTTCACACAAGTCAAACACTGGACGTTTTGTTCAGCTTTCCATACTTTTTGACGAACCATGCGTGTGATGCGAGCCTGCCGCGCCGACTGTTTCGTGTGTACCTTTAAACCGAGCTTCAAAAGAATTGGATTTCCGTTTTCATTTTAAAAACGTGAAAGCTATAAACTGGGAATATGAACGTTGAATGACTCTTTCTCAGTCGTGCTGAAGTTATGAAATGATTTTGCGATTCTTCTTTGTGCAGATATGTATCTCTTATGGGAGGTTTTTGCAGTTTATTTGTGACGATAATTAAGATTGAAATGCGGACACAAAAAAAATGTTTTGCGCGGTCGCTATTATGTTTCTTTGAAAAGCCAGTAATAAGTGTCTCTTATGTTATAAATGCAAACATAATGATTGAAATAATACCGCATAACAAATATCAAGAGTTGTTCTTTTAATGAACTTGAATGAAGAAAAGATTATGAAATTGAATGAAGCGTGGGTGCAGCGACTGACATGCCTTTTCTAAGTGAATAAAAGTTTAAAATCCTTCTAATATTATAAAAGGGGGAAGTCTGGATCTTTATTATTCAATAACGTCTCAACAGCTTAACGATTACCACGTCTTAGATAACATAATATAACAGCTTCTAAGTTCCCATGGTATCGTCTCTGATTTTTTTCAAGCTAAATCAGTTGTATTATTTTATTTATAATAAATAATATTAATATTAAATTATTTATTACGATTGATTAACGCAGTTGTTATTTTTAAAAATATAATTTCAGTACAATCCTCACGTAGTTTTGTACATTACTATAAGTAGGTTTAGTCACGGAGGAAACCTTTACTCAGAACGTCGAATTCGAGTCGCAACAACCATAGTACACATAGTAGCGTGTGCACCTCCAAACCAAGTGCTTCAAGAGTACCTAGAACCCAGATTACGTTGTGGAAAGGGAAATAACTCCTTCTCACTTCGTTTCTCAACGTTTTCGATTTTCACCGACTGTTGTGCGCGGGGCGACACATGTATGTGTGTCACGTGGATAAAGCAAAGGCTTTGTCGCACAATTCAGAGATGCAGTTAAACACCAGTATTTCCCATGGAGCTAAGTACTACTGCCTGTCTGATCCCCACAACATGTTACTCTTTGGCAAGACTGGTGTCAGATTTTCTGACTTCTACCCATACTACATACAACTAGAGGTTAATTATTTATAGTACTATTTTATTGACATTACATTTTTTTATTTTTGATATTTGTATGGATGGTAGCAATATTTTAATTCGACATTATTATTTTTGACATTGTGTAATGGATTGTGTGATTGATGTAAAAACAAATTAAATCAGTTTTGATTTAATTTGTTTTCACATTTTTATTTGACGTGACTACAATAACGACAACATCAATAAGTTTAAAGGCTATCTGCAAAACCTAACTTTTTCAGATGTCTATGCAGCCATGGCCCCAAATGTAGCATATAAGGAGTTCGTAGATATTTTCGTTTTGTTATATGATCAGTGCTTCCCCGTAAATCTTATTACAGTTAATGTAAACAATAAACAAAAATGGGTATCGCGCGGTATTAAAAAATGCAGTGAGAAGAAACGTCAATTATTGTGGCTGTATCGAATAAAACCTACTCAACAGAATAAAACGCGATTTAAAAATTACTCAAAACTATTTAAAACAATAATAAATTTAACAAAGAAATCACAAAATAATTACAAAATAAAGACATCAATAAATAAATCCAAAACAACCTGGCAAATTATAAACGACTCAAAATTAAATATACCAAAGAATAATATCCCAAAAATTAGAATTAATAATGAAATTATCTCGGATCCAAATCATATTTCTAATTCATTTAATGATTATTTTATTGACAAAATTCAACCCTCGACAAATTCAGGGCATAAAGTAACAAAAAATATTTTGAACAGAAAGGATTCGATGTTCATCGCTCCATGTTTCCCGAATGACATTTCAAAAATAATTTTAGCGCTAAACAATACAAATAGTGTGGGTTATGACGGGATCAGTACAAAAATACTAAAAATAGTAGCTGATGAAATAAGTCACCCGCTCAGTCATATAATAAATTTGTGTATAAGTGAAGGTGTTTTTCCAGATGCATTAAAAAAATCGGTAATAAAGCCATTGTTTAAAAAACAAGATAGGGAACTAATGGAATGTTACAGGCCAATTGCATTAATACCGATGTTCTCTAAAGTAATTGAATACTATATTTATACTCAACTTAGTTTTTATTTAGAAGTGAACAATATACTCTGTAACGAACAAAAAGGATTTAGAAAAAAGAAAACCATAAATATGGCAGTTTATGACTTTTTGCACTCGGTTATGTCAAATATGGATAAAAATACTCCAGTCTGTGCTATATTTTGTGACATGACTCAGGCATTTGATTATGTCCAACATGATATTTTGTTAAAAAAACTTGATGCCTACGGAGTTAGAGGGAATGTTCTTGAACTTATTAAATCATATTTGCACGACAGAAAACAAATAACCGAAATAAGTAGACTAAACACTAAAACCAAACATGAAGAAAACATTCTATCGGAGGAACGAACCGTTACCTATGGAGTTCCGCAAGGAAGTGTTTTAGGACCTCCACTTTTTACACTTTACATAAATGACTTTCCAAAGTCAATAGACCATCCTGTAACACTTTTCGCTGACGACAGTACTATAACTATACCCTGTAATAATAAAGACCTATATAAATATGACATTAATAATACACTGATCAATACTATACAGTGGTTAGACAATAATAATTTGAAAATTAATTTAAGTAAGACAGTAATTATGCATTTTAGCCAGCGTTTATTGATATTTTCCAATCTTGACATAACATATAATAATAAAACAATTGACACGGTTAATTCAACTAAGTTTCTGGGACTAATTATTGACCGACATTTAAATTGGAAGGATCACATAGATGGTCTGAGTAAAAGAATTAGTAGTAGTGCCTTTGCATTGTACTTACTGTCACGAAATGTCAATAGGGAGGCGTTATTAAGAGCTTACTACGGTCTGGCTGAATCCATTCTCAGGTATGGTGTTATCTTTTGGGGTAACTCGACTAACAGAGAAGTAGCATTTAAAGCACAGAAGAGATGCCTTAGAGCAATGTTTCATTTGAAAACCACGGACAGCTGCAAACCCTACTTTATAATGCATAAAATTTTAACATTGCCATCCTTATATATTCTTGAAACTGTTATGTTTGTCAGGAACAATCCTAAATTATTTGCGCGCAGAGCAGATCAATTTCCCAGGAACAGGCGTGACCAAACTCTACTATGTGTACCTCCCTGTAGGACTGCACTTATGCGCAAAAGTGTTTTTCATATGGCTCCAACTGTTTACAATAAGTTGCCAAAAAGCTGGAAGGAGCTTAATATTGTACACTTGAAAAGTAAACTTAAGACATATTTAGTAAATAAAGCATACTATAACATTAACGAGTTCCTAGAGGAAAGATTTGTATTGACATAGTAGCTTACTTGATTTGATTATTATTTTTTTGTGTTTATTAATTTATAATGGAATAGTTTTATTATTACTTTAATTTATATTTTTATTTTTGACATGATTATTGTATTTCGGTCTTAATAACTTATTTTTGTTTTTAATGTTCTGTTGATTTTTGTTATTTAAGATTTAATTTTAAACTTATTTTATTGTTATTTTATGAGAATGTTTTAATTAATAACATTTCTACACATTTGCACGTCACATCATGTGGCAAACATGCTGTACCTAATAATGTTGTTCTTTTTACCATCTTGCATGCATGTATTTTCTTGTATGTATGACTCATGTTTAGCGAATAAATATTATCTTATCTTATCTTATCTTATCTTATCATGCATCTTTTTATAATGACACTATTTTTTATTGACATTATATAATACTTTTGACATGTGTATTACACATGTCAAAAGTATGACTATGTATGTCTTTTTAGTAAAATTAGTGATAGACATAATTTTAATACTAGAAATAAAGACAAATTAGATCAACCATTTTTTAGATTAGCTAAAGTCCACACTTCTTTCATGGGGTATTGTGTTAAATGTTACAACAAAATACCTTCTGACATATTAGAACTAAATGAAAGAAAATTTAAATCTCATGTTAAAAGTACACTTTGTGAACAAGCATATTACAAATTAGAAGATTACATTCAGGATAAGAATGCTTGGAAACATGCTGGTCCTGCTCCATAGGACAATCAAGGGTGAAGGTCAAACTGGTTGATTAATGTATTAACTTTATAGATATACTCTTTCTTTTTTTGTGTTTTTATTTTTCCGTTGACTCACACACTTGTTTAATTAATGGTTCCAATGTTTGTAAATATGTGAGTACAATTTACCTAAATTTCTTTAGGAAATTAATAAGTTTACCTCTGCTGGTGATACTTTGTTCTTTAAGTAGCATACTCTGGGTGCATCGTCCTCACATAATATTAAATTAATTGTTGTATACCAAATTTTGTAAAATCATTATTTAAAAAGAGTAACTATGGAGTTTCTTGTCCGTTCTTCTCCATAAGAATCTACTTTTCCGAATGGACAGTAGAGTCACTTTATTAATGTTACATTATTATTTTACTGAACTGTAAACGATGACGTTCAAAAGTGCCGTTTAATGGCCTAATTGAAATAAACGTTTTGACTTTGACTTTGACTTTGACTTTGACTATGGTGGAATCTTAATTTATTTGTCTTAACTTGTAACAAGGAATGGGAAATGTTGTATTTTTGTAATTAATTGATTTGATTACTGTTATAATATTCTGTAATAATTATCTGTTTTAATAATCGGTTATAGTGATTTATATTGTAATTCTTTATTTTCCAATTTCAAAATTGTTACTGAAATAAATGAAATGAAATGAAACGACTGCCAAAGATCTACAAATCACAGTAACGCGATGAACAGCTTAACGTGTTTTCCGAGGCGAGGAGGGTTTGCAATGAGAAGAGAGGGTGACCTCTGGTCTGTCACCCACATAGCCGTGAAGATCGACTTGTGCGGTTTTTATTATTTAGCAACGAGCTAAGATTAAAAGAACGTCCTTAATTTTTTCTTACTGCTCAAACAAGGGCTTCGCATGTTAGAGGCCAACAATACCCAAAACTTATGTTGCCCATAAGTATAGCTGGAAAAGTACCTAAGTAGATTTCTCGCTCCTCAGATGCTCACTAGACAGTGTGGAAGGAACCTTATGTACTGATGCTAGTACAACGTCCACCAATGTTTACTTTGGAAATTGAATCTGGCCAGTACAGCGAGTGCTGGCTCTTTTCAACAGTTCCTATGTGCTTGTACTCCATCAAAATAAAATGAGGACGGGACCAATACAAATAAAGTCTCATTCAGTTTTAACCGTCTGTATTGTGTTTCGTTTGATTACTATTTGATTCAATTGTGAACACGATCTGGTTTTATAGATTATATTGGATATTGGCACTTCGCCGGCGACTTAGTTCGCGCGGGTTTAATAGGTGCTCCACGAACTTCATCTCCCCTCTACACTCTTTATAGGGTAATGTGTAAAATATTTATTAATAGACTAAACGTACGGCAGTTCGCTCAAATCGCAACATTTTTCTTACTATACCCGTCGCAACTTTTAAACGAATGGTGCGATTTAAATAATAAATTTGAAGTGTAATGAACATGTACATAATCAACCTTATTTAAATGGATGAGGATTAATATCATGACACCAAAATCAACACTATTTCATTCCACCCGGGCTCTGATTGATTAATTTGAACAAATTGTGACTTAACCATAATAGTAAGACATATTACTCTAGTGGACTTTTTTATAGGTTATAATGAGGACTTTAATCATGTGGTACATTATTTTTATGTAATAGTTTTCTCAGCGCACACAAAATAATTAATTTATTTATACCTTTGGATTATATTATTGCAATTTTTAGAAAATAAATATTGCCTATGTTTTCTAATGGCGAATTTTTTTTTAATCGGTTGAGTAGTTTTTAAGCCAAATCGTAACAAACAAACAAACAAACAAATAAATCTTCACTCTTTATAATATAGATGAGTATAGATATAGAGATTATAGACTATGTTCTGTTCAGTCATTAACAATAGGGGTCGCGTGAAATACGAGAATGTTAACACAATCTTAAATTCGAATTTATAAAAAGGGAAATTGTTTGTTTATACGTTTGTAAAAGATTCTATCAACATCTCACCGTGTAAACTTAGGTGAATGAGCGTGAAGTGTACTGTCATTCTGTCTTGTTTGTATGTTTGACAGATCACTTCATGTTCACTTAAAATCGCACTACTGATCCGATAACGACTGTTCACTCGTAACAAGCTACGAGTACGGATTGTCAGAAGTCAGAAAATCTGACTGCAGTCTTGCCAAGAAGTATCGTGTTATCCAGTTAATAGGTTGTGGGGGTCTGGTAGTCGCTCCACGTAAAATACTGGTATTCAGATGAATCCAGTTTGACCGGAAGCCGACCCCGATATAGTTGGGAAAAGGCTAGGCCGATGATGACTCGTAACAAGCTACACTGTCACTGCGAGTCTTACGCTTTAATAATATCCCTGAAAAAATGCACGTTAACTGCCAAAGGTACTCCTGGGATAAATAGTGTTCCAAGTCCTTTTCCCAGGTATTATAAAAAACTATGCCTACAAAGATTCATAATAAGTTAAGCGGTTTAGGCGAGGAAAAGTAACAAACAAAAACGTAGACACACAAAGTTACTATCGCATTTATAATATGAGTATGGATAGATATCACCTCATTTTACTCAAAAAGGACTAAACAGTTCATTAAATTCAATACCATTTGCTGAATCATCCTCATTCCAATTATTTTTCACATTCAATAGAAACCCTCACGAACCTAAACAAATTTAATTAACTTTCCTAAATCCTACTTTTAAACAATGCAATAACCGTGTAATAAAAACAAACCGACAGCCGCCATATTGGACTTTATTCAAAAATGAAATGGAAAATGTTCATTTGAAATTGGTTATTTTCATTTAATATTCGTAGCCCAAAAGGTAAACGAAATAATAACACGTGGTTGGCACAATAGATTTTGGCGTAGGTATTATTACATGCGATCAGTACACTGGCTTTTGGCGTATCTGTGTAAAGGTCAAGTACTCACTGATGAAAAACTTGCAGAGTTAACTGTTTAGATACTGTCAATTTGCTGAGTGTGAAACCTGTGTTCATTGAAGTAAGAAGTAAAATCGTCGCATGCCATATAAAAATAACGACTAATAATATTATTTTGAAAGGTTATCCTTATATTAATTAAAAAAGCTGGCCACGTGCAAGTTGGACTTGCACACGAAGGGTACCATTTATTTTAAATATAATTTTATTTTTATTTTTTGTTGTTATAGCGGCAACAGATATCCATCATCTGTGAAAATTTCAATTGTCTAGCTAAACATGAGATACAGACAGACAGGCGGACAGTGGAGTCTTAGTAATAGGGTCCCGTTTTTACGCCCCTTTAGGTACGGAACCCTAAAATTTAAACAACTGGGGAGATTAACACATGTTCGAGTAAAATCGCACCATTAGACCTATAAATTCTAAATAAACAACAGAAAAATAACTGCCAATATAATCTTACGTGTTTTCCAAGAGTTTTCATTATCACGCACCTTTCACTGTACGCTTTCAAAAATTAAAAATCTTTTATTTGAAATGAAGCAAAATAAACCGCCATTTTTTTTTAATAAAAACTCTTTTCATAAAATATACCTTTCAATAAGCACTACGCAAAATAGTCGAAACAAATGAAACACGGTAAAGCTTTTTAAAAGTAGAATAGAAAAAATATTTATTTTAATTTCAAAAGGCATCGTCTCAATTATATTTTTCGTTTTTGTTACAAAATCATTCGATGTTTGATGTACCTATAGCTAAACTTATTATATGTACTTTTCCGATGAAACTGTTTTTTTTTTATTTTATTCGTTTTTAGTTGTCAGAGAAATTAATTAACACCTAAATGTTCCATTAAAACACTTAAATTCAGCTGTAGGATGTCCGAGTTACTACAGGTGATTTGATTAATAAATCAGTTTATAGCATTTTCATCTGACCCACATTTCCTGCTTACACAAACCTATCTATTACTTGGTATATACAAAGAATAAAGCTCAGTTTTACGAAGGCTTAAAACTCAACATTTAATCAAAGAGATGGGTTGCATACGCGGAACAGTGAGTACAGATGGGGTTTGCACACACCGAGTCACGATGCGACGCGACACTGCATGCACATAACGCAATACTGAACTTTATTCACGGCTAAAAAAGGTACACAGTTTGATGAAGGAATTCGAAAATATCCTGCGGAATTCTAAATCTTAGATAGTCATATCGTCTTACGTAATTGTTCTATTGTAAAAGCACGCGCAGCATCGCGTTGCGTCACTTCTCGATTTCGGTGTGCTGACCCTTACGCACAAAGTGCTTGTAAATAACTCATAACGGTCGACCTTTGCTTTACTCCACTCAAATCAAAATTTCAACTCGCCAGTCACTACAAAGGTAGGTCAAAAAGTGGCAGTAAAAATATTGCACTTAACGTTCTGGACCGGATTCCGTAGCCATCATGATATCTTGTGAGAACATCAAGAATTCAAATTCTTAAGAATGCGAAATTATTTATTTATTATGTGCTTATCCCTTTGTTAGATTAAATATTATTGTGTTTGCAATTAGCATTGGCTCCGTCGTCGAAATTAGAATGTTGACATTGATTGTTGTTTGAACTTAAAAATTCAAAATATTATTATTTTCGTCACACAGTTACCCTATTCTATAAACGGCAAACCACCTGCCAGCCCTTTCAATAAATGTTTATTTACACGCATAGGCTGGATGACATTTAGGCCGCTGATTTAACGGCGCCGTTCAATAAAATGGCTAGGCAGCCAATTAAACGGCTGATTAACATATATACGCTCTATGGTCTTAAAATTGGGCTCTTTTTAGTAAACTGTTAATGCGACAAAAATAACATAATAATCACATTTTTACGACGGGTAGTAAAAGTCTGATAAATAAAGCAGACAATATATGGGCCCTTTAGTATTAGTAATAATTTTTAATCTTTGCAAGGGACAATTAAATGGGTTAAGCCCAGCCCATCTAAATGTCCCTTGACCCCTATTAGCCTAGCTCAGTTCTCTCTCCTGCTTGATAAGCCTCCTAAAAAGGGGCTTTCCTTAAAAGTCACGTTTCTTCGTACGGAACCCTGAAAGTATGAGTTCTGTCCACAGTCCGCGCCCAACTTGCTAATGAGTCGAGGGTGATAAATCATCGCGTTGTATCATTGTGTTGTTTTACTCTGGGACAAACTTTCCCGGCGCGTGTCCCTCGGGCTTGACGCGCTTTGACTGGTCCACCGTCCATTATGGTCCCGATATAGTCGTATTAACTAAGTTAGTTGTTTGTGGCCAGTTTGCGATAATTTAGTAGTAGAGAGGGACGGTTAATTTTTAGAGTAATTATTCCGGTTCTAAAACCTTAATCGGAAGTTAATCTAGAGTTTTTAGTTTGGGATGTTTTGATCATGCGATGATCAAAACATCGACACCCGTTTGGAACGATATGCCTTGCGCTAATAGAATATATCGTGAAAAAAACTACATTAGTAAACCAACGAGAATATCGTCCATCAGTCTATCAAGATGTTTTCAGACCCCACTGGCTACCTATAAAAAATAACCTTCATAATTTTAAAGAGCGAACGAACACGGAACTTCGGTGAAGCTTTCGCCAAGTGTTTAGACAAGAGTATTAACTATAAAGTTAAATGGCAGTTGGCCTGTTTTGTTTCTGATTACTATGTATATACTGCTGAACTTTGTTCTGTTTTGTCTGTGGTGTGCTGGTGTGACCAGAGACACGTTTAGGTTAATGTCCGGTCCAGACATGGGCTGGCAGTGATGTGTTATTTTTCAGTTTTTATTTATTTTAGTTATAATTATTGTAGTTGATAAGTTTTTTAGTTTTTAGAGTTTTGTGCGTTTTTTCCGGCAGAATAAATTGATTTTCTTTCTTTCTTTTAAGGTAGCGTATCATATAAATGATACGCTACCTTAATTTTGATATTCCAAAGATATTCTACAGACTAATAAGTATTTACTATTTGAATTATTGCATTTTTTTTCAAATCAGTTGCACTATTTATTATTAGGCAAGTGTTAACTTGCCTATTTTTATACATAATAATATAATTAGACAAACATTCCATTTTGATTTATTGAATTTCATTCACTGTAACCGAAATGCGAGGTTTTCACGTTTTTACGCCCCAGACACTCCACGGGGAGCAACGTACGATACGGCAATTGATTCATGATCATGAGGTAATACGACAGATACTTAAAGAGTTTAAAAACCCTGATAAACCTTCAGAGCCCGTTATTCCGATTGCTACAGTTAACTAGGCTCAGTATTAGCTGTGAAGGTTTATGGGCTCGTAATAAGGTAGCCTTCACGAACTGCGGTACTTAAATACAAGTTTACGTCTGGCACACCTGTGCAGTCTGCTCCATTGTCGCCTTTCTGACTGGTATTACCGCGATGTAAACTAGAAAATTTCATTAGGGATGTATAATAATAAAAATAAAAAATAATAATATCTTGGGACAACTCACAAACGGTCATCTGATCCCAAACTAGGCAGAGCCTGTGCTATGGCAACCAGACAACTGATAAACATACTTATATATTTCTAAATACATACATATTATAGACAAATTACACCCAGACACAGAACAAATGATCATGCTCATCACACAAAGATTTGTCCTGAGTGGGAATCGAACCCACGACCTCCGGTTTAGCAGTCAGGGTCACTAACCGCTCGACCAACAGGCCAGTCAGTATGGAGTATTAATGTGAAAGGAGTAAAAAGAGAGAAGACCAAAGATGCGATGGATTGACTGCGTAAAATATGGTATATCTAGAAAGGGAAGAGTCGTCCCCTTTTAAGATATGCATCATATAGGTCACTTATATGAGGTCTAAAAGAGAAGTATATAAATTGGTCTAGCGGCGAAAGAATAATAATATCACCTACGGGTATTTCAGCTTAATGCCTACAGGGCCGTGTTGCTTCTGCAATACTTCAAGTATGTGCTGTCTCGTCGGTTTTGATGTTACCTGAAACAAAAATACAATAGCATAAATAAAAATCGACTACTGAAAAGAAAATGTATTCACGGGCAGCTTGTCTATACTTCTTCATTAATAAAGAGAAAAGATTTGTATTTTTGTACGTTTGTTTGTAATGGATAGACTCTAAAACTACTGGACTGATTATTGTAACAAAATTTGCATGCCGAAGTTAGTAGGCGGAATATGAAGAACTATTGTGTATGTGTGATAAAATCTGTAAAATACTATATTTCAGGCATATAAATGAATCTATCTATCTAAAAATTCATTCACCAGTAGGAAGAAAGCTTTATTATCAATGAATAACATAGGCTATATTTTGTTTTTAGAAAGTGGACGAAGTCGAGGGCGAAATGCTAGTTGGTTATATAGTTGGTAAGTGCAGTACTTGCGAGTCGCTTAACCACTATTGTCGGGTCAGAAAGTAAGTTTCATATTCACTGACCTTCACAATATCTTCAAGGTTACGTTTCATATTTAATAGTTTTATAACAACGAAAATACACATTATTGGCATATAAAACACCGGTTCAAGTTGCGAAAATAGCAATATTTGCTCGTTAATCGGAATTAATACCGCCACAAGCATTTTTATATCACATCCGTTGATATGATCGATTTCTTGAGACTGTCACACCCGGTGCGCACTTCCTTTCCTAACGCCATAAGGTGACTTATTCTTGGAACAGTTGTTGTTGATAGTGATTTTGCTTACCAATATCTTTATATTAAAACAAACTCGGGTTAGTTACACGATTTATAAGTCAAGAACCGCTGGACCGATTTTGAAGATCTCTAGTTTGTTGGATTTGTCTCAGCCCCGAATAGCAAAATAAATATGAAAACAACGGATAAATTCACAAAAAGAATCAGACAATAATTCGTATGCAACGCCATATCTGATAAAAATTCCAAAAACAGAAAAAAATATTCTGAAGCGGTACGAAGTTCGCCGCGACCACTAGTACTAGTAAAATAAGTATATTGTATACGTAAGTATAGTATATATGCTATACTTACGTATACAATATACTTATTTTCTCCCACGAAATGTTTCAACCGACTTCTTGTTGTTCATTGGTACATACCTTCTTGAGTACGTAAGTACTTCATGATAGTTTTCTTGCAATAAAATAAATAAATAAAACGAAAAATATTTGGGACACTGGACAAATGACAAAATACATGAAAACTATTAACTCAATAATAAACGATAACAACATAAAAAGGCCTGTGCGAGGCTACAAAGGGATATGCTGCGATATTATTTTGTTTTGCCCGACCTGGATTGTACCTAAACAGAGAGTAGGTACGCTTGTTTTTGCCCACACACTCGTGCACTATAACATCTCCTGTGTACTTTACTAATCTCCGTTGAGATAGGCCAGCGTGAAATTCAGTCAAGAGAATTATAAATATAAACTTCTTATATTTTCCATTTTCCACTAGCTTTCTAAACCCAGTCCGAATAGTCGATTTACGGAATTCGTTTCAATTGAATACCGTAAACTGCTTCTGTATTCTAACGTCATTTCTATTCGAGGGACAGTTTCGCCCGTTATATGCAATAAGATTTAGCTACTCATCCTTACTATATACTATAATATCTTCGAGATATTGTAGAAAATACTTCATACACAGTAACTGTGTATGAAGTATTTCCAGTGTGACTCTTTTCTCCAGGATCCCATCATTAGATCCCGACCTGATGACCATGGGACCTCCTGGGAAGTATATCCTTTAAAAAAAACGAAGAATTTTTGCCAAATCGGTCCAGGCGTCTTTACATATAAACAAAGATTCCGACGAATTGAGAACCTCCTCCTTTTTATTTTGATACTTAAAACTAAACTGATGCTACTGCGCCTTGAGTCGCGATGGATGGATCGAGTGTGAAAGGTAAGGCTCGAAAATTGGAAAATTATAGGTAGCTACATGTTTGGTTGCCGTGGCAATTAACGCATTGATTGGTAACTTGTCAGAAATCAGTTTATTAGGTTTCCGTACCCGAAGGGTCCGTCCGTCCGTCCGCCTATCTGTCAGAGGGCTGTATCTCTAGAACCGTAATAGGTAGACAGTAGATATTTTAAGAGTTTGTATTTGCCGCTGTAACAAAAAATAATAAAAAAATAATTAAATGAAAACTCAAGGGGCCATACAAGAAATGTGTTTTTTATTGTTTATGGTACGGTGTAAGAGTTCAACTCGCACTTGGCCGGTTTTTATTGTGTGTCGGTGTCCATTTCATTTTATATAATTAATGTGGTAATCAGCTAACATAGTGGTTTCATTTCGAATTATAGAGCCGTCATTGGGTGAATAAACACTTAATATTTGATTTATTTGAATACCTATCAACATAAATGAAAATGGATTTCAATATTCCCACATTTTCAAGTGGCGATCACTATCAATTCACTGCACAGACACTCGACAAACCCGACGACATTATCCGCATTTTCAAACAAATTCAACATGGCGAATCCTCCTTTTCTACTGGCAGTCCGTCTATATCTCATTTACTATTCCCGCTTCATTTACCGCGACAATTTCCTCGGACGGTGCCCAATAAACTGCAGTTTAGTTTGACGCAGTTATATTCAGCTCAACGTTCAATTCGATAACTTTAACATGCGGCTTGTGGTTGGAGTTGGGTGCCATTTGTATTTGTATCTAACTAACGCTACATTTCATCGTGTAGTTCTGTGAACATTTTCCGCTGAATATGGCAGCATTAACGGTTACTGTTGAAATTCATTGAAAGTTATAGCATTTAAATCACTAGATTATCTGTATGTGGCTACTAACACGTTGTGGAATGCAAAGGGTACTAGAATTTGAGGCTGCTGCCTTACATTTTCTGGTCATGACTCTTTTAAGTCTTATTCATGCTACTTAGATCCTTCGAAAGAGCCCTTTCTTGTAGGGTTACACTGTTGTTAAGACTAAAGAAAGGCTTTTAAAGCCACTGCTCCACCCTGTGCTGTGCTGTCCAAGGCGCATCGCAATAAGGCTCCTGCCATTGTACCTAAGCTCAATTTATTAACCAATACCGTGAAAAGTTGGGTTAAGTAAGCTTCTTATTATTACAAAGTTTACCATCTTGTAAGCATATTTTAAACAAACAAAACTTAGATTGTCATCTATAAAACTGAAACTTTCGTCATTAAAATTTAATCTAAGTTAATGCGAGTTAAACAACATTAATTCATATTAAAATCTCTGCTCTTCATCGAATGACGTAAGAAGATATGTGTACTTTTACCAAAACATTATTACTCATTCATGGGTTGGTCAAAAATTCAAGAGAATTAAAGATTTATTTTTCATCTGTTGATGTTGCTACATGAAAATAACGTTATAAAATATATTGCAGCGGATGTGCTATCGTTTGTAAAGGGACCGCAATTTCGTGTTGTAAACAGAAAGTATGTATTTTTAAAAGTGTGTGTGTGTTGTTAAAAGTATTTTTATCGGAAAACCATCATAATAGTTATTGATAATGTAATCATTTTTACAAGCATTTATTTAACTTGCACTGTTCGTACCTATATATGTTTGTAAGTTGTCCGTCAAAATTTGCAAACCATTTTTTGACCATTTCTTGGTGTCCAATTGAGCTGAAATGTTGCATACACCTTAAGCTCTGGTGACAATAGAATGTGCAATACTCAAAATTGTAATAATTTCAATATCCGCTGCTCCACGATGGCGGATCACATATTTTTTCTTAACCCCTTTAATATGGGTATCAAATAAAAGGGTTTGCTGAGAAGAATACGTCACACTAAATTATAAAAGCTTGCTTTCAAAAATATATTTTTTTAATTATACTAATTTTGTTTCACATTCTAGCGTGAGTTCTTGGACTGTTTCATTATAGACTGGTCAGAAAAACAATACTGAGCTATAGTTTCTTCGTATATCCATGGAACAGAGATTTTTTTTTTAAACGTTGCCCCACACTAGGAATTTCTCCTGTATCGTGGGTGCGTTTCCAAACATACAAATTCACATACACAAACATGCAAGACCCAGAACAACTATCTGTAGGCCATACAAATATTTGTTCCGTGCGGGAATCGAACCTGCGACACGCAGCGCAGCAGTCAATCGCTCAACCGTGTCGTCAATATGTCATTCCCATATAGCGCTTTTTGGTCGCAGATATGTTAGAGATGTAACAAGTCGCAACAGTTTCGTAACTGTTACGAAACATGGTGACTGTGTGGGGTTTGGTCTCTATGTGTAGTAATAGTTCGTACACAATTTGACCGGAAAATATTTCAGTAACTTGAAGTAGTCTTTGTGTTCACAAGTAACGTAAACATTTGTGTAGACTTATTTTTAAACTCTTCGTGTTTAGTTTGTAACATGTGTACAATCGAGTAAAAATGTGTGGTAGCGGCGTGGTCACCATGCTACTAGAATAATTACTTAAAATTTAAATTTACACGAAGTGTCGTAATGTTACGTCATTATTACTGAACAATATATTACTGAAATGTGAATTAAAAGTCACTGTTTCTAAAACTGATTCGAGAAGTGATCAAATGATTGCAGTTGAAAATGAGTAAAGAACCGAAAAGATTCCGTCTCACATCGACTTTCTACAGAAAAGTTAACAAATTATTGGTTCCACAATATCTATCTCCAAGTAAGTACATAATTTTTGTTTTAAAATTAAATTGTTTGAAATAAAATTTTTGTGAGTATTTTAATTAATAACTTAAGTTTAGGTCAGCCTTAAAATTCAAAATTAATATTTTCCAGACCACATACCTAATGCAACGTCTTCATCATTTAAAATTCAAGAAAATCGTTCTGTAATGCCTGATGCTGTACAGTTTAGTTCCAAACAGCCTAGTGCCGGTGGACCAACTTCCGAAGTGTCAAACGTGAAATTAGATGCAGTTGTGACCTCTCATAATATATGTGATGTCAGTGAGGGGCTGGATACCAGCAGTTCTGCAGCAGAAACTGAAGAATCGTCTGATTCTGACAGCGAAATACATTCAATAAATATAAAAGACCAAATTCAGCAATGGGCATTAAGGTACCAGATTCCTCAAAATGCCTTAAAGGAATTACTTACTATATTGAGAGACAATTCAAACATGGATTTAAAAAAAATCTTACCAAAAGACAGTAGAAGTCTATTAAAAACGCCAAAATTTAGTAACATAATACCAATGGGAAATGGAAAATATTGGTATAATGGCATAGAGAATTGTTTAAAAGAAGTTTTGTCTTAAATGATCTCAGAGTTACCGACATGCATATTTTTGTCTTTTAACATAGACGGCTTGCCAGTAGCCAACAGCACAAAAAATGAATTTTGGCCAATTTTGTGTAAAATAGACGGCATGGATGTTGCTCCTTTAGTTATAATTTGAATACAGTTCCTCTAATCTAATTCCTTCAGCAAAAGTAGCTATGCCTTGTAGTTTCACGACACATTTTAATTTTCTCCAATTCTCTGAAGGCACACTTTTTTCATCTCTCCTTAATAGTTCAAGGTCGCTGTTTTTTCTCGTCCTTGGCCAAAATAGGATAGAGTCTTTGTTGTTCCCCAGTACCCATGTACTAGGCACAACCGATATAAGGTGGGACGAGCCCTCTTTAGTTAGTACTATACTAAACATAATTTAATATTATGCAGGCCTGTCCAAACGTTTGAGAATCACTGGAAGCAATAAACCATTTTGTGAATTCGGTAACTTTGTAACTACTTCTGGTTTCACGTCGACATATGTCGACATAGTCTAGTAACTTCCTGACCAGTTGTGACTAGAATATTTTCTCTAAATAAAATTAGGTTTTTTAATTATTTAACTATTTTGTGGTTCATTTTTGGTTCCATAATATATAGTTACTATTAAATATATTACAGCAAAAGCTTCCAAGCTCTGGGAATGTAAAAACTGGTTAGTAAAACTATTAATAGTTTATAAAAACTATTATGTTTATATCATACTAACAGGTTAAATCACAATTTTATGGTGGCGCATTGAAAATTTCAAACTATATGAACAAATAACACAATGAAATTCATTTCCCATGTAGATTTTAACTAAATAAGCTAATTAAAATATGAATAAAAATTTATCCTTCATAAACAGTGATGGCTGATGTTTTCTTCTTATTATTTTTTAACTTGTCAATAACAGAACAGACGGAGAACGAAAACGAATGAACGAACGAATGATTTTTGAGAAGTGGTTGCAGACTAGAACAATGTTACCACACAGCAATGTAACTTTAAAACCAAATGTTACTGTGTCGACTGTTCCCCATTTTTAGTCGTAGCGACGGAACTAAGTACACTCAGCGACCAAAAAGTGTTACTAGAATTAATAAGTGTGGACACATAGTGTCGAATTATTTCGTAACGGCTACCAAAAAGCGCTATATGGGATTGGCTCATAGATGACTCATGGGATACTTTTCATATTGAAAAAAGCACGGTTCTTATGGACTGGGGAACTATCTAGTAAGCCTTAGCTATAAAATGAATTTGTAAACACGTCAGTTCTGTGACGGTTTTTGAAGTGATAACTTCTTATGGGAGGGTAAACCGCTTCGTAACGTAACGCGTTACGGCGCCAGTCTGTCTGGCTTCCCTTTCTCTCATGCATACGGCAGCGGTAGGCAGGCTCTTCCTCTCTCACTCCAACCAACAGCGCTAGTCGTACTTCAGACAGACGCTTCCCATATTAAATAGTTCAACTTAGATTAGTTTAAGTTATAACTTCTGTCGGGCGTCCCGAGACGCACATGTTTTTTTTATTTCTTTCTAGCTATTGTGTCCATAAATGCGTTTTAAGAAACAGCTTTATTTCTTCTTGTCAAGCTATTGATTCGTTCGCATTCTTGTCTGAAAACGTTCGTAATCAGTATTCATCGTATGTTAAGCGAAACGCGCACCTGTCAGCGATGCAATATTGTGTGGTATTCATACTCGTGTGATGAATATCTACATTCGTGAGGGCTGCATGGGTTATAACCCCAGCTAAGTATAAGAATACTGACGGTCTAGTCTCCTTATTTTCTCACATTAAAAACTAAGGTGAACTGAGCGTGAAGCGAACTCTAAACGTGCAAACTTAGATTGATTTATTATTGTAATTTTCAAACCCTGTTATTTTATGCAACAAGCAGAGCTTTTACCAACAAATTCGCTCCAAGACATTTTCAAAGATTCAAAGGTTAATCCTCATACAAGCACATTAGGCAGTTAAAATACCCAGACAAGTAAAACATTTCGAAATTAGATTTCTGTCCGTCCGAGTGATTGAACGGAACCTTTATAGAGTCACTCGTGTCTTCTGACCGATTGTCACAGCCAGTTTTTTTCCGAATATACTTGACCGATTGAGTTGACACTTAATACGCACACATAAATATTTGTTTCCCAAACACGAACGCGTAGCGGATATAAATGAATTTGGGAAATGGGGGTCACCTTTGGCACAAAAATTGTTTGTGTAAATAGTCAAAATTGTCTCTCGAGGTTAGTTAAGGTTTCTTTAATAAAACGTCCAACCCCGACATTAAACAAGACGTTTATGTAACAACCCCTCCAGACGAGTCTTGTACAGCTACTTGTTGAATAAACAACGGACTCGTAACTGTCGTCTCACATGAATTATTCTCATGTCTTGTGCTTTATGTACTCAAGTACGTGCGGTCCGTTGCTCTGAGATAACTGAGTGCATCAACCTGACACAATGTGGGCTATAGCGGGTGATGGTACTTTCCTAGCAGAGATGAGCGAGGTATCTACGCGGTGCGAGGATGTGTTGCAGAGCTGTAAAAATGTGTGATTGTTTCCACCAAAGTTGGGCGAAGAGCTTTCGCGGTGCAGGGATGCGTAGTGAAGCTGTGAAAACACACCGTTTGAGGTTGTTGCTAATTGGACTTCTTCAGCTGAGCGTGGGCAGGATGCAGAGTGGTGGGGTGAGCGATGCTTGCGTCCCTTGCACACATTTCTAGCTTGCATCCCTCGCACATATTTCTCGGTTTCTTTGTTTTTACAAATACTTAGCTCACCCTACTTATCCCACCAGAGCTGCGCTACACCAGACGGTCCATTTTCGAAAAGAACTCACCGTGAAAAATTAGGTTAAGTGAGCTATCATTCCAATTGATGCGAGATTTTGACAACTCACTTCACCTCAGTCATAAAAATAAAGCTGGTGGATTTTCCTCTTTCCGCCTATCTACCTCGCTCATCTTTTATAGAAAAGCACCCTAACGCAGTGAGTCGCAGCGACTCGTGACGGCTTTGTTCACTGAAAGTACTGAAACCTGATGCCTGCGGCTACGGATCTTAGTCCGAGCTAATCTTTGTGCTGCATTGTCTTTGTAACTACAACGTGATCTGTTATTGACTTGCGGCTTAAAACTTTTGCGGTAGAATGGATCGGGTCTAGATATATATATAGACAGTTTCCATATACTAATAATTAAATTGAAGAGTTTGTTTGAATGCGCTAATCTCTGGAATTTGTAAAAATATTTTTGTACTTGATAGCTAAATTCATGAGTCTACGAGAATGGGAAATTCCTATGAGAGCGGGAAAAAACGGGATATGCGTGTACAAAGTCGCGGGCAAATGCTTGTAATAAATAAATGATGATAGGAAAGTACCCTTTAGTATAGATACACATACATTGTAACACAACTCTCTCGAGAACATTTAGCTTCGTAATTGGACCAGATAGAAATAACGGGAAAGATAGATTTGGATAGCATGTCGTAATGTTTTCAGGTTAAAACTAGAACGCTCAGCGCTTAAACCGCTGGGGTGATGTAGGCTATTAGATGGATGTAGGAAACATTACATAGGTAGGGCCCATGTGGTTGCAGAATTTGTTCGAAAGAGTCACCGCGGCCCTGGAACGCAAAGGGTTTTAGAAGGAACACGGATGGCTTTAGTCACTAAGAGTCTGACACGCCTTTCCACTCCACCCAGAGCGGAAGCAGTCATTTGACGATTTCCGATACTTAAAAAAAGGCCCATGTTATCCATCTTTTCCGTAACTTATTTGGTGAACATTATAATGAGTCTTGCAACCACAAAAGCAACAAGAATTTATCAATCACAACAGCTAACCCACGACTTACAAGTTGTTCTATTAACGTACAATAATCATTTTCGTCCACCGATCTGAGTCGGTTTCAAATGGAATCATCATTTCAAATGGAATCATCATTATTGACGCTATGCCATATTGACGGTCACTGAGGAGATCATTGTCTTCAAGGTAGGTCAGCAACTTACTGTTCAGTACCCTTTCCATAACTTTGCACAGAATGGAGGTAATGGCGATCGGTCGATAATGAGCAGGTAGGTAATGGTGAGAAAAGATAATAGTTACATATTTTTTTTAAGAATTTAATGTTTTAGATTTAATTAGGAAGTCAGGAAGCGTGTTAATGGAGGTATATTTATAAATATTACATTTTCCTGAAGGCCTACCCACAAAATCAAAAATCAGTTATTTCGTGGCTTTTCGCAGGTGTTTACATAAACAGAGGGCCAGCGTCCGAGGGATTCTTCATCTTATAGCCTACATCACCCCCAGCAGTTTAAGCGCTAAGCGTCATAACAATTACTTCTGAAAGATAGATTCAGTCTCATCCGACGTGCTCATAAAACTTTAACACAGAACAAAATGGCGGACTACAAAAAACGCAGTACCACCGAGCTTCATAATAACAATGCACTATTGTCCAACACATTTAACCTCATAATCAAACTCATTGGTACACCATTTCCTTCCTTTAAACTGCAGTCGCCGGCAGGTGGCGCTGACATGCAGTTGCTATTCAACTTTGCTTGGCCGACAAAAGTTTCGCCGTCATGAGCTACCACAATAGGTTTTCCACTCGCTTTGTGTACCAAACAGCTGAAGCGGAACTGTACTCGCTGTAAACTAGTTTCTGGTTTGTTGGATTATGTTTTGGTAGTCCGTAGTTTTATTGCATTGGTGTTTTTGAAGTGAAAACTTCTTTAGGCGCGTTGAGGACTTTTTGGGTGAACAAAAATCTTGGAACCCGCGTCATCGTCACCGAACGCTTTCCATGAGCTATATGTATACTGTGTATATGTGTACTTTTTGGGTGAACAAAAATCATGGAACTCGGGTCATCGTCACCGAACGCTTTAGCTTAGTTTTCACTTCTATCGGCAGTTCCCAAAGACTGCCCCTCATGTTTTTTTTCTTTACTGGTTGGTAGGCACTGTTAAGCTGCTCACAGGATGGTCGACGGATCTCCAGCTAATACAGAATTGCACTACTGACTTACTCCATAAATATTTATTTTAAAACGTGTTTAAATTGGCTCGTGAACAATCGACAGTAAAAAAAAAACAAAACAGACAAAAATTGACAAATCAAATCCAGTCAGAACCATGTAACTATGTTTTTTACCAAACGTTTGAACTCTTTTAACCGACTTCAAAAAAAGGAGGAGGTTCTCAATTCGGTTGTATGTTTTTCTTGTATGTTTTTTGACCTCATAACTTCGTCATTTATAAACCGATTTGGTCTTTTTTATGTGAAAGGATATACTTTCCGGTTGGTCCCACGGAAATTTCATCAAAACTTTGGTTTTTAAATAAAAAAATATATCATCCATGTAAACGAAATTGTGTATTTTGCTTTCCTGTGACAAATAAAAACTTTTTAACAAAAAAATACAACCGACTTCCAAATAAAAAAAAAACACTAAAAAGTAAAATAACTTTAATCTCGGAAGTTGGTGTTATTTAGTATGTAACTGATAAGTTACCAGTTATGATGAAATCTGCCCGGCTTCCCTGACTTTCACCAAAAACAAAACAAACTTCACATCGTACCCATAGGTAGATAATTCTCAAGTTGCATACTCTCCTAAAATAACGACTAGTCCCATAACTTTGCAGGCGGCAGCTGTCACATTCCTGGGAAAACTTGCGCAATGTGAGTTTCCAACAGACAAACTTGAAATAACTTGGAACAGCAAGTATCTTTTAGGCGCAATGCACACACATACTTTTACAAGTTACGTTACAACTTCGATAAGGAAAAAGTTCATGAAAACCAAGTAATATGTGGCTTTTTAAGGTTCCGAACGTCTATATGAAAAACATAATCCTTATAGGATTATCGTGAGTCGTGTGGTTATCTGTCTGTCACAGCCATTTTTCTTCAAATCTACTCGATTATGGCCGATTCAGTTCAAATGAGGTGGATACACAAAATGATCTTTTGTGGCCAATACAAATTACCTAACCGTTGGATTTTACGTCGACTCTTACGGCAAACTAATTGATATAAGAAAAAACTAAAAGTAAATCAACTTTCTAAACTAAGATGACCATCATTGAACGACCTTTTTGTCGTTTGTGGGTGGATATTCCTATTTCTTACCATAGATAGCAGATATAAAATGAATTATTCCAGCTGACTACGATGGTTTTCCCCAAATCTAATTTTTGAATAAAAGAAATAAAATATGTTTACCCACTAAAAATAATTAATATACCAAAAAATCACGTCACACAGATTATTATTATTATTTATTTATTACAGACATACATACAGTTATCATTACAGTCACCCAATGCGATAGTGCAGAAAAATAAAATAATAATTACAATAAAAAATACATTTCAGTTCATTAATAATACAATT
Organism: Mamestra configurata; assembly: GCA_002192655.3. NCBI lineage: Eukaryota > Metazoa > Arthropoda > Insecta > Lepidoptera > Noctuidae > Mamestra > Mamestra configurata. The sequence goes on along the minus strand of NDFZ01004732.1, from coordinate 78,453 downwards.
CAATTAACATTTATAATATAAAACAATACAATACAATAAATTAATCAATATAATACAATTATTTCAATCAATCTAAATTAAACTAACTAAAAATAAACACAAAATGTGTAACGTGACTTTTGCGAAATCATTCTTCAGTGGCAAGAAAAGGTCAGTTTCACAAAAACTTGAATGGTTTTCCATGAAGGGTAAGTCGCCTACCTGCATACATAAACACTTGTCCCCCGTAAACAACATAACTTTGCTAGTTTCTAGTTCAACTCTACAAGTTACCACTGCCATAAACGTCGTCGTCTTCGTCACCTACATAAACACTAGTCTTGTTTAAGAAACCTTACTTCACTAGTTTCTGGTCCAAATCTACAAGTTACCACAGCCATCAAGAAAGTGTATTGTTCTAACAAGATTAGAGGTGCGCCGCGACCGCACAGCTAATTCATTTACTTGCCAGTTAAATATAGTGCACGTACAATATGCTACATTAATATGTGGGGCAACTTTGAGTGCCTCTCTATTAAGGCAGGGGCATGTTTGTACATACAACCGAATAATGACGTTAGTGACGCGAGAAATGTTTTACTTGTGGAAAAGTACCGAGAAGATTGGTTAATTAATAGCTTCTGCCCGCGTGAAAGTTGGAAGCTATTTCAAGGGAACGTATGCCCGGCATAAAAAGTAACTTATCGAACTAAAATTCATCATAATTAGTTCTGCGGTTTAAGCGTGACAGCTTAACAAATAGGCAGTCAGGTAGCCAAAGTTAGGCTCGCATTTATACCTATTGTAAGTATGGATGGTTTGTAAAAGCTTTTTGATGGTGGATTTTTTTGTATAAAAAAACAGTGTTATGGCTATGAGTCTGGCTACGAGCCTTCAACAATAAAGCTGACAGAAGGAGTAACAATGAATTTAATCACCAACCTAATCGTTAACTTATTACCTCGTAAAAATACTTCCTTAAAGACAGACATTAAATATTAAAAAAAGAATACTAAATTCTTGATAAGGCGCAATAAAATGCGAAGACATTCTGCGTTTTAAAAGCGAGGGCGGCCATTACCCGACGATATTCGCGCGCAAAAATGGCACTCTTTTTCAGACCCCTTTGAATTTCGAAGCACGAAAATTAGCATTGTAACTTGACAATGTTTTTTTTCTGGACTCTAGCCTACATTGAGCCCAAATAAAAGAAGAACCTTTTGAAATTGGAATTCATTATTATTCTGTTAGCGGCATGAAGTTTTTAAAAGTATTAAGTTTTCTTATTCGAGTTATTCGAATTGGTATGAAGTTAATTATGCATAACACGGGTACAACATGAAGGAAAATGCATAATGATGTGTAGAAAATGTCGAGAAAAATTCAAATAAGCGCGGTCGGCAAGTTACAAAGTATCTAAGAGAGGTTGGTATTGATACTAGTCTGAACAGAGGGCGGGATAATATGCATTGAACAGTTTTTAGCCAACTTTATAAAATGAGGAGGTCTGTAGTAGTAACTAAATACAGCCATAAATTCATCGTTTATGAACCGATTTTGTAAATTTATAATTTTATCATACTCACAATTTTGAACTGATGAGTCATTCGCCAGTTGTTCAGTTCGCAATATTACAATAAAAATTTGATTTATCTACTACATTTCCCATCGTAAATTATATTGAAAGGCATTAATTGTGAAACAGTTTAATCCATATGACTGACAACGCATTGGAGCATTAAATTTTATCGGGCGACAGCCATCACGGGAGCTTCTGAAATATACCAACATCAATAATACTGACATTACATTATTGGAATATGTTCGAAATTTATGAATTTATTTTCTCTCACGCATATCACACATTTTACACAGTAGGTACTGACACACCTGTGACTTTTGATTTGTAGTAAAATTTTATGAAACACTATGAATAAATGAATAATTTTATTTTTGAACCGATACCATTGCGATAATGCAAGTTTGAGAGGGAGAAAGTAAATGCATGCGGCCTTTTTAGAGGTACTACTGGCACATTATAAAGACATCTAAACACTCATTGGTATTTTTAAAGAGAGAATAAAATCAATAGAATAATAATAGCAATAGTTTCAATCGTCAGATCTAATCTTCAGGTAAAAGTTACCTGAGCACTGAATAATAAGCCCTTAATTTAATGGGTAGATATAAATCCAAATCATGCAAGAATATGTACAAACTATTATTTTTATTAAGGATATCGACCCCGCGTAAAACACTGCAGCCTACTGGTGTTTTACAGAAGTAGATTTAAGGTGTAATGGGCCCCCAATAAATATGGTACTAAACTACTTCAGTCTTGATTAATTTCCCGTAATTTCATAAAGTAGGCTCCATAGGTTTAACTGTAGAATAATTTCAGACATTTATGCACTGTTTGCTGCCGACATTATTTGTTAGGTACATATGATAACGAAGCAAGTTATATTTATCGTCAGTTATTATAATAAACAATCTGTTTCTCTTATCAATATTGTTAGCGTTTTCTCGTAATGTTACTTCATAATAAGATACACATTACACAATAGGTTATTATTCCACTCCGCTTCACAAAGTCCTGTTATTCGAGATATCTCGAATACTCGTCATATTCGCATACAATATCTTTCTTTGCTGACAGTATCAAAGTGTGCGGAAAAGGAAAAAATAAGCCACCCAATTACTTGCTATAATAACCAAGCAACCGGATTCGATTTGATTCGATAAATTCGTTGTTATACGAAGATATCTTATTATTATTTTTGTTTGTTTAGGGTTTCTAAAGTTGGAAGGAAAAGCAGTAGCCTTATAAGTTCAGTAACGTATCTGTCTGCCTGTCACAGCAGTTTTGCTCTTAAATTACTAAACGTACAAACTTGGGCATATAAATAGACGTTAAAATTCAATAAAATTGATGTACTGTTTTAGAAGGTTTTTTTTTTTTTTTTTTTAAATTAAAAGCCGGCCAAGTGCGAGTCGGACTTGTTGGTAGAATCTCATTTTTGTGACATGTTTCTTCAAAATTATAGACTTTTTATGTTTTCCCGTAATCTCTAGATAAACATATTCTCATTATTTTCAAACTTTTTTTTTTCGATTGTTCCTCACACACATATTCATTTGTGTACAAATTTTCAACAGAATCGGTCCAAGCAGGTTCGGTGAAGCAGGTTGTAACTACTAATGCATCCCAGACATGCTCAATCGGATTGAGGTCAGGACTTCAAGCTGGCAAATGTACCATTCCGTCATGTATCGGTGTACATTTAATGTTCCATTTTCTATGAAAATTTACTCCGTACGCTCCGTCGAATTAATTGCTGCCCAAGACAACGGAGTATACGTGTATTTTGAAGAAATCTCTCCTTATGGGGGATCATAATAAGGAGAGATTTCTTCAAAATACGCATCTGTCCGGCGTCGATCCTTCCCATGTAAAGAGATTCTAGCTTCATGGGGAAACAATACTTTGTTCCAGTCATCCAGAGTCAAGCACAATTTCGAGCAAAATGAAGTCGAGCAATTCATTGCCCACGGAGTAATTTAGGGCCCCGGCCCTGGCGGTAACTGCTGATATTGGCAGCGAAGAGCCTCCTCTTGACAGTCCACAAGCTAACTTTTGCTAATCATACTTCTTCAGGGTCACTTGATACCTTATGATTCCGTAACGCCTGACTTATCAAAAACCGGTCATCTCGTGACCTCTGTGCATCGCTTACTTTCCGAACCTGCTTCCCTGCTATGACGTGCTAATGCCATCCAATTCCGATGATGTAAAAGGAATACTGCTATTCGCTATGTATAGCTCCGTCTCCCTCTAACAGCGGAATCATGATCGTTTTAAGACTTCATAGTAGGGCCCCTGGTCTTCTCTTTTCCTAACCAAACTCTCGATACTCTCAATCTCGATCACGAACAGTTGAATGACTCACATTTGGCCGCTGAGACGCGTAAGTTTGCGACGAACCTTCTTCAAGTAGCGCTATAATTTTTCCGGCTCTTATCGCTTTATCAGCCATAGTAAAAAGAGGTATTAAATAGGTTGAGAAAGTGGCACTTTGATAGACACTTTACGTGATTATTTTTAGGTTAGTTAGACTTTAAAATTGCTCGAGATGAGAAATCATCAAATTACTTCTTCCGCTCTGGGTGGAGTGGAAGGGCGTGTCAGACTCTTACTGACTAACCCATCCGTGTTCCTTCTAAAGCCCTTTGCGTTCCAGGGCCGCGGTGACTCTTTCGAACAAATTCCGCAACCCTGGCTCGGGTCACGGCCTAAGCTTTATATTTAATAAAAATACATCTTTAATTTGGATAAGTAACATCTTTGTGGGTTAGTAAAAAAAAAGATAACTTATCCCTATGATAGTAAACTTATAATCTATTTAGATACTATGCTGTTGTTGGTCTGCAGAGCACAGAGGCGCAAAAAAAGCACAGGTAAATCTAAAAAGGCTGGCAAAAATCTCCACGGAATAGGTGTTAAAGGATGGAAGGCGTCGCCAAGACCAGCCAAGAAAGTAGTGGAACGACGTAGATGTGCACCACGAAGGCTGATTCCAGGTGGTGCTAGAAAAAAAGTCCTGGTAAGAAATGGGGACAGTTTTAGCCCAGTAGTTCCCAATTTGAATAAAAAAAAACAAACAAAAAATGGCATATAATAAACCTCATGCCTTGACAGTTTTTTGGATTAGGCCTTATCACATCTATCTCATACACTATGTAGATGACAAATAAACAACTTGTTCAAGTTTTTATAACGAGAAAAACTCGACATCTTCAGAAAACACAATCATGATAAACTTTAATTTACCGAAAAGCCACCATTTTGTTCAGCGTGGCGACAAATAGCCAACTAAAGTCATTTCACTTGGACTAACTTTTCACTATCTCATAAAATAGCTAGGACAGGGCTGGATTTAGGCCACTCGCACTTCGAGTAAAAGTTATATTTGCCGGGGAAATCTCTAACTCCAATCCTGCAGTCTAAATCGTCCTCCTTTTCCCAACTAAGAAAAAAAAACTATTCCGCCAAATAAGAAGCACAAAAATAACAAACTTAGATAGAAACAAAACTAAATCACATCTTCAATGATGGGGTCGCCTTCGCGTCTAGTTAGATGCAGCTTAACACCAGTTTTTTTCGTAGAGCGACTGCCTATCTCCATAATCCAGGTTACCAGACTTAGGGCTTCTAACCGCCCGACACTACTGTCTGACCTTATTATCCATGATTTTTTGTATATATTAACAGCTTAAAATTGCTTTCCAAGGTACGAAGATAACTGCTGCAGTCTCATGAAACCATAAACGTTATTAAAATATTTTCCCATAAAACGATTAAGTACACCTACATTAACCTCGTAGACTGATCGTGAAATGTCATTAAAATATAATATTCAAATTAGAATAAAAATATAAATCCACAGAATTCATAAAACGGTCCTAGATATTTTCGTAATATCTTAAGCTCCGCTGGGATTTATTTAGGTACTTACCGAAACCTATAAAAAGATGCTATATTTCGATAGGATTTGGCACATTATCCAAAAGGTTTTCCTCTTCAGGAATAATAGGTAGATGTGTATTTAATGTTGATTTTTAAGTGACTTAAGAACCTACTTCATAGTAAAAACGCCCTAAAAAAAGTGAGGGTTGCAATGACATTTGAACTTTGACTGTATAAGACATAGACTGTGTTGTTCCAAAAATTTGAAAATCATCTCAAATTCCGGAGATGGGATCCGGCCCTGCATGCAACCGGTGAACGGAGATCAAAGTTAAAATCACACTAAATAGTTTAATAGAAATCAACTGGCTAGCTACTCCTGAGGGTTTTCGCTGAAGTTCAGGTGAATAAACTGAGGTAGTTACGACTTATATAATACTAGATACTGCAACAAAATAATAGAGATTACGTATGCTTTAAACAATAATTTGTAAGTTTTGTCTCCACGTTTCTTCCACTATTACACTAACACGAAATCAAAAAGGGGTGGCGCATCTACCGGTTACTACGGACTTCAGAATAAACCATATAAATATATTATAAACATATATTATAATATATATATGTACCATATTAATTTACGTAACGAATCATGTGAACCAATAATCATAGAAAAATATCGATGAAATTCAGTTTCCTATAAAGAAAAAAGAAAGAAATTTGTTTATTTAAGAAACTGGTCTGTTTCCTAAATTTTTATCGACTATTAAATAAAACGATAGAATTTGTGTTCAAAGGAGTTTCCCTCGAACGTAGAAACTAGAAACGAAGTTTGAACTAGAATTGGAATAGTTACTTCTATACTATATACTATAATAACATTATAAAGAGTAAAGATTTGTATTTTTGTATGTAACGAATAAACTTAAAAACCGATTTGAAAAATTCTTTCAGCAATGGATAGCTACATTATCAGCGAGTAACATAGGTTATATTTTATCCCCGTTCTCCCACGGGAACGGAAACTACTCGAGTGAAACCGCGTGACGTCCGCTAGTAATAAATATAATGAAATTTTTGCAAATGCGTTCTGACAGTACAATGTAAATATTTATATAAAACGTATCGCTTACTTCTTCCTGTTTGCATGTATCCTTTTATAATAAACTTAACAGTTTTATTAATAAAAAACCCTACATGTATAATTGTACACCAAAAGCAAAACTAAAATACATACAATGGGCGGCCTTATTGCAATCTGTGATCTCTTTCAGGCAACCTGGAATGGACAGTATCTATGTGCCTGGACATGAAATGGGGCACTTTTATTTAATACTAGTAGCCCGCCCCGGTTTCGCCCGAATGTATATATTTTTCAAAATTTGGTCCCGTAAAGGAATTATTCAGTTTGGCCCTGCAGTTTTTATTTATGAGCATTTTGATTACTTGGATCGTGTAATCAGGTCGTTCAAGTTAGCAAACTGACGTCGGGTAATTAGTATCACAATTAAAAGTGAAAAAAAAAACTTTCGGAGGTCGGTATTTTTAGTTTTATTCTTCGTTTGTGCACCGACTCCCGAAATTAAAGTTATATTAGACTTTGACTTTGTAGTGTTTTTAGTTGGAAGTCGGTTGTATTTTTTTGTAAAAAAGGAAAAATTGTAAAGCTCAATCTGTGATATTCACATCCGGGCACTGTAAATTTTGCCCCCAAAGCAACAGCGATAAAAAGTACACCTCCATTTTGCTTTTAACAATATTCGAAGTTGCAGAGTTCAGTGAGGCGCGAAGTTACTTCAATAGCTACTTAGCTAGTCTTTCAGCGATTGACTGATCATCGATGTCAAAATGCAAATTGTATTATTTTGTGCACTGTTTAATATCTAAAAGAATTTTAATTATTAGATACTTATGTTTGAGCTGATTGCGGTTGGAACATGGGTCCCAGTGCAAATCGAGTTTTTCGAGACATCAGCAAAAGGTTAGTCGGTCTTCACGCGACTAGAGTGCCAATTCTACTAATGTTTAAGCAACGTTCTCATTCGCATGTCAGTCGCAAACTGTCAAAATGTACGGAAATTGAGGCTTTTTGACAGATGCGAATGCGAACATTGTTTAAAATTAGTAAAATTGGCCCTCTAAATGCAGGTCTTTTATTTGTCCACAAAATCAGCATTTCCATTAAACGTTGCTACGTTGAAAGGAAATGTCAAAAAATCCTTTTACTGACTCCTTTTTATTCGCACTTTTTCATAATTTATTATTATTATCAGTATGTACGTATTATAGTTGTACATTGTTTAAAGAAACTACATATCTTGCAAGAATCTAAAATGGTGAATGTCAAATTCCGGCTTCCACAAGAATATTATTCACTCGTAAATATATGATTCAATTCTAGCTAGTACTTGCTCAGATGCCAAATTTCATCCCGGCACAGACGAGATGGAGAATAAAATATATTTCACTTCAAATAAGAAATAATCTCAACGGTCACAACTTCCCGAACCATGAAATTGTTTCCATTTTTCCTCCTAAATCTACTTTACGCAAATAATCGTGGTATTTCATTCAAATATCACTCGTTAGTCACTTGGGTTGCGTCCAAATACCTATTAGCTATGTACGAAACGTATTATTTGCTCTATTCACCTATTTGTTTGTTATACATTGTCTATGTTAGAAGCAGCACCTGTCGCGAATTCAGTTTATGTACGGACATCAACGCTAAATATTATAAGATAAGTCTGTCTAAAAGCGTATGATGTACCTAATTGGTGAACACCTAGTTGACGTCAGGCCATTTACACATACGAAAATGTATTGTAATTTAAATAAGGAGAGTAAAAAAAAAACGAAAAATCCCAATAATTGAAGTTAATATAATTATTACACTTTTCGTGCATGCAAAAGAAATCTATGCGGACGTATTTTCCAGATTTAATTAAGTTTACAACTGTCTGTAACTGGACATAATATTTCACGAAAGAGACATCGATTTGGTCACACAAATCGATACCGATTGTACCCTAGACGATTACGGCGACATAAATCACATGGTTATATCACGCGATGACCAGCTGCACGAAATATTACCGTTCAGCATATTGTGCTCATTACTCCAATATATTGCTATGAGTCGCCGCCATTATCTCAGAATTCAAATATTTCGCTAATCTTCATAACTATGTCAAGTCTGGCCCACTCCTTTCGTCTAAGTATTATATCCAGATATCATGTCAGAAGGATTAAAGTCGAGTCTAGTCCAGTTTTATTAATAATGTCTTTGAATGCTTTTGGATTAATAGCCGCTAACGAAAGCCAAGTTAAATTAATATTTTCATTGAATAAATCACTAGAACAATTTTTACAAGTCACGCAAATTCATATCTACAATAAAATGACCTACTTTCGGCATATACTTGCTCTTGCGAATGGTAACTACACAGCTAAGATTTGTCATTGTTGTTTTCTGTGCCTAGAGCCAGACTGCTTGTCTGTATACGTAACGATTACGCAGCGTCTACATAGCCTATTAGCATGTTATTTTCCCACTCCCTGTAGTCTGAATGGTATCTATAGAACATAGACCGTAGAAATTAAGCAACTGAAGTGGTTTTGTATATTATTTTTATTAAACATTTTACCGATGTTTACAGTTATCTCCACCAACATACAAATAAGATAACATCTAATCGTTATCCTAATTATATCCGGTTTGACTGGAGCCGAAGCTAGGCCGGTTGATTTGTCCTTATGAAAACCAAGAGGTCGCCAAAGAAAAATCAAAGAAAGTAGCAACGACAATTTTTCCCGAAAATGCTGGCTGAAAGAAGCCCCAAATGAATCCAGACTCAAGTTGCAAAATGGACAGCTTGAAACAAAAATTGAAGAGAACCCCCTTCTAAGAGCATAGGCAAAATATCACGTAAAATTGTAAACTATTTTTTCGTAATAAGACACGGATATATTGGAAACTATTAAATTTGGATGGGATTGATTGTATACAAAACGATTTTTTCGTAACTTATCGAGAAATTATGATGTAAAAGAAGATTTATTACAATCTTACGGAGTCTGCAATTTTCCGGTGACATATATATACATATACAGCCGGTCTTTTCTGACAACATCTCACCGTGTAAACATAGGTGAAGTGAGTATCAAGTGAACTGTTATTCCATCTTGTTTGTATGCATTGACAGCTCACTACACCTACGTTTTCACAATGAGATGTTTACAGAATCGCACTGCAGATCTCTATAGGGGGCTTGTTAGTCATGCAATGTTATAAAAAAAAACATGTCCTGCTTCCATTATTACTCTAAGACTCAACTAATAAGTCCTCATAAATCGCCAATATATGAGTTTCCGTCGTTTCCAACTCGTACATGAGCACAGTTCCCAGCTCTGAGGTTTTAATTACGAGCTTATAAAGTAGAAATAGTGTTACATACTCATAAAGTTGCATAATAACAAACTTCTCGTACTGATACAAAAAACAAACATAATGCTCATTTATTATTTTCTCTGTTCCTTCGCTACTTAGTTTTATTTGCTGTTAACTATGAAATAAGTAAGACAGTTATTAGTACAGCAAATTGCTTGCTTGTTTTTTTTCCGCCAAACGAAATCATTATTTATTATTTGTCAAGAGCCATAAGGGAATTATGGGAATTATGTATTTGAGCCGTTTGGGGTTGAAACACTAGGGCCATGGGGTCCGAGTGCTCATCGAGTTTTTCGTGAAATCAGCAAACGGTTAGTCGACGATTCACGTAACCAGAGGGCTGGCCTTTTCTTTGGCCAACGAATCAGTATTGCCAATTAACGTGGCAATGCGGCCAGTGTTCTGGGCACTTTTCCCGTTGACAGCGATGTGAACGAATTTTTCGATGCCCTGTGAATTCTTCCCCTTCCCTTTTTACTCCGCTTGTATATTTTCTACTCGCTTGTACCTATATAGTAACATTATAAATAAATAAATAGTATCTATAAGTTTTTATGTATTTGTAAATATTGCTTGATAGATAAAATAAAAATATATTTATTTCATGGCATTAAAAAAAAAGCCATACACTTTAACTTATGAAGATGAATTAGGCTCAGATTTGTATCTCAGTAGTAGAAGGCACAATTCATCATGTATTTACTGATCCCTATATTCTAAGTTACTTGTTTAAATTGACTCAGCTTCTCTCAATCACAGTTGTTTTCTGTTTTTATTGAAAAATCGATGGACTTTTCCAAAATCATGGCGATCGATTGGAAATGAGAAAGTTTCTACGATAAATAAAAAGACAACAATCAGACATTGCTTCAAGCATCGTAACTTACCTAGAAGAAATTAAGATAAGAAAGAAAAGATTCAATAAGGTATTCGATAGTAAAAAATAAAAAAGCTGAATTATTATCATGACTTTGATAACGACCTATATATTTGCATAAAGATTCCATCTGAGACGTACGTAACAGCTGCGATCATTTACGTCCATCCGTCTATTTTCCCGCCACTCATTCAACAGTCTGAAAAAAATCAAACGATTAATTCGAAGAATCGATTCAGGAATCGGTTGAATAATCGAGTATTGTTTACTGACAACTTATTGTAACAGGTGCACCTCTAGTAAGACAGCCAGCGATGTTCTATTTTGTTAATCATTTGTAGCGAAGATTCTCGTCGGATGTGTTGATTTTGGACTGGATTAAAATGTGTATAATTTGAAAATTTTCGTTAGAATTTATTTTACACAAATTTTTAGAGTACATAAGCGGAAGAAAAAGTCATGAATTGCCATCCCGTAAATAGTACAAGAATGTACCTCATTAATGATACTTAGCTGATTTGAAAATCGTTGATCACTGATAATAATTATTCTTTTTTTTGAAGTGAAAACTTCTTTAGGCGCGTTGAGTACTTTTTGGGTGAACAAAAATCATGGACTCGCGTCATCGTCAACGAACGCTTTCCATGAGCTATATGTATATTGTGTATATATATATATTTATGTACTTTTTGAGTGAACAAAAATCATGGACTCGCGTCATCGTCACCGAACGCTTTCCATGAGCTATATGTGTATATATTTATGTACTTTTTGGGTGAACAACAATCATGGAACTCGCGTCATCGTCACCGAACGCTTTGGATGAACAAAAGTCATGGAACTCGCGTCATCGTCACCGAACGCTTTACCTTTCGCTTAGTTTGCACTTCTATCGGTAGTCCCCAAAGAATGCCCCGCATGTTTTTTTTATTTATTGTACACCATAAAATACTTGACAAAAAAAACCACCCAGAACAAAATATATAAACAGAAGCCATTCTCAAAGGTGAAAAAAATATCTCTGTGTATATAGAAAATAAGAACAACAATGTCAACATATTATCAGATTCGGATGTGAAAAGAACGAGGGCTCCAGGAAAATGGAGTAGTGTAATCTATCAAGTAATAAGGTCATGTCAAAATCTGTGAAGTCGACTCGTATTGCTTGCGCTTACATACGAGAGATTGCTTAAATATAAGAGGACGCCACACGATTTACGTACTTATTCTACTATTTGATTCGGTGTAAAACTCTGTGCAGATTTCAAAATCTTGTTCCGTGTTATGGCTCGCATTTGGTCACTAGTTCACCAGCCAATCTATACTGTCAACATCTCACCGTGTAAACTTAATTGGAGTGATCTTGAAGTGAACTATCATTCCATCTTCGTATGGATCGACAGCTCACCTCAAGATCACTTCAGCTAAGTTTACATGAGATTTTTACAGAATCGCACTAAAGGCATTTTTGAACTTACTCGCATTCGATTTCTATTTCGAAGCATTTTAGCCATTCAATTCAGATCCAATTTTAGCCATTCGTATATAATCGCCAATTATATACGAATGGCTAAAATTGGATCTGAATTTCTCCATATGAATAATCACAAATACGAATCTAATACGACTAAGTGCACGCCCTCAGGGATGTGGTCAACGATGGAGCACGCTAGCCTAGAAGTAACCTATTCAAGAGGCCGGCAGGACTCCGACACGGAATTCCATTCCTTAGCTGTACGTACTTATCTTACGTGTGTTGAGTGGGATGTTCACTGTGTCGGTACATCTTGATGTTAATGTTGGAACGGGCTACACACATGACACAATTGACACATGGGATGATTTAAATTCTGTTCAAATTAGTCCGACCGATTATGTCATACAAGGTAACATCCAACTATAGGTAGAGGATGGGTCTGTCTCGTCCATTTCGATATGAAAAGTTGTCATAAGCCGACTTTTAGAACTTACTCTTTGCTAAGCTAATAGACAACGCTGATGGACTACAAAAAATAATCTTGCCAAACATTTTGGACGTGACAACGTCTAATAAATCGATGAACGCCGGCTGCACGCACCAAAAAGGATGACTCATTCTAACGTTACGCTCATTGTAACGTTACGATCATTTCATCAATCTTTTGTTATGACGTTGTCACGTTAAACTATCGTCCGTAAACCGACTTTACAGACAAGCAATTTTTTATTTTATTTAATCTTTCTCAACCACATACTGGTTGTTTGAACTGGTTTTCTTTCAGGTTGTCAATAAAATATAACTTTTAGCGATAAGACCACCCACTAGGGTGACGCCACCCTACGTAATGGTTGCCTAATTTAACACGTATGGTGAAGAATATTTTATCCATCTGAAACATAATAATATTTCAATTACATCATAAAAATACCACCATCCTTCTATTTGTAGATTACCTACTAAGTAAAGTTATTTTAAAGCACAGTACTAGAAGGTATGCGACGCCACGCTCTGCCAAATCATAACTTAGATTAACATAATTTTCATGTAGAAGTCTCATATCTGCCAAAACTCGTATTTCGAACCTATTTGGAAGCTAAAATGAGGCAACCAAACTGCTGCTTTCCTTTAAATTTTTGGGATTCCGGATTTCAGGTAAATTGTAATATTGCACTGAAAATAAGAATATATAACCACATTCTTGCTTTCTCAACGTGTTCGGGGGCAGCTTTTAGGTTGCCCACCCAACCGAAAATCTTATTCTGTCGAGAAAACTAATGTTTCGTGTAGAAAATGAATGTGTAGAGACGTGGATGATTATAACAACTTTGTTCCTTGAAGTGTCTGTCTTAGTTGAAGATATTTAAAAAATACTTAAAGATATTATAATACTTAAAGATATGTTGCTTGAACTGAAACTAAAATTAGTTTTTAATTGTAGACATTTACTTAAGTAGTAGGTATATCATATGAAGTTCAGTTGCCAGGTACCAGAGTTTCGAAACAAAGAATAGGTGAACAAAAAACAAAGCCAAACTGAGGAAAAGCGTCTACGTCCGGAATTAAGCCAAGTTAAATAAAAAAGTAGCTTTAACGTGTTCAACATTTGAAATGCATTAATTAATTGTTATTTATCGAGAAGTTAACACCCGAGCCACCAACACTATAAATAATAACAAAACTTTGTAGTTAAGTACTAAAGTTCTGACCACAATTTTTAGTTAAAGTTGACAACACTGGCGATGTGAAAAAGGACTCGCAAATTAAATTCTTACTTTCACAATGTTGTATTGTATTTTCCAGAAGTTTTATCTTTCTAGGGCTTTTTTTTTCAACCTTTTTAGTATAAAATATTACTTAATTATAATTAGAGCTCCCGTTTACTTACTGTGTTAAAATTTTAATAACATAGAAAACATTCTACAAGTAGATACTGGTAATCATTTATCTTGTGACAATCTAATATATTTTATATATTTTTTATTTTGTTATAGTAATGTTATGTCAATTATATTCAATAGGAGCATGTAGACTCACTAATGTGTAAGTTGTGGTTACCTGTAATTGAGTGTGTATAGAGGTATGCGGAATAGAGAGTGAAGTCCCGCATAACTCCACTGAAAAGGGAGGAACCTCCGACCAGACGGTTGTTGTGTCTGATGGGCAACTGCCCCATAGTTGATATTCGGACGGTTGTATATGTTCAAATCGCACGAAGAACTTTGTTTGATAGGATTTCGTTGCGGTTCATTTTGTTGCCGTACAAATTTCGCTTCTTTTCTTCCTTTTCGCATCACACGAAGTTTTTGTAGTGTACTAACTCGTTGGTAATCCTTTAACTAAATAAATAAATATTCAAAGTGCTTACGATGTTTTTCAATCCCCTCGTTTCTGTCTCATGATTTTGTGTCCCATTACATTATTTCTACTATTTTCCCAAAAAAAAAATCCTCATGGAGGGCTTGGCTTCCGCAAAACTTCTAGTAAAGTTTACCGGCTTTCATATCTTCGGTCCACGGCACTGAGATACTAATCAGGAATATCCTGGCTTACACAACACTGGTTGATTTTGATGTGCCGTGCTTCACCGATGCTATCGATGCCTGAAAACGCTTGCCCGAATACTGACAAACCATGTTCCCAGATCCGGTGGACCAGCCACTCTGCAGAGTAGTTCAGAACAACTTACTGACCACGTCTGCTGCTACTACTACTGAGTGTGCACGCCTGCTGGCTGTGGGAAAATGGGAGTCGGGTCTTTGGCTTCATGCACTACCGTCGTCAAACCTAGGCACTTTGTTCGATGATACCACTTTCCACCTCACTGCTTTTCACCTTTAGGATCCCTATCTTCCTATCCCATCTTCCTAGTTCATTGTATTGTGCTGGCGCTGCCGCTGCGGCTGCGGAAAACTCAAGCGGTACCTTAACCGTAACCTTATTGGTAACTATATTTTCTAGACGTTTGGGGTTGAAAGAGCCGTTGGGCCGTGGGGCCCTTGTTTTCACAGCCTTTTCAAAGAAATTTTGAAACGGCTGGTTGTTACTTCCCGTGACCCGAGAGCTGGCTTCTACTTTGGCCAGAGGCTAAGCATTGCCATACAACGTGGCAATGCCGTCGGTTTCTTGGGCACACTACCAGCTGACAGCGTTGAGCACGAACATTTTTTTGCTATATTTTAGTTTGTTGTAAGTTTAGTCTATATCTTCCCATAATTCGATATATTTTCCTAATTCGTAAGTTTTTAAATCTACCAAGTACATCGTGATTTAATAACAGATAGCTAGTATTGCGATAGTTTTTGGCAGCAAGGCCAAACCTTTCTTGGCTGGCTGCCGTGCACCATGTCCAAAACCAAGAAAAAAGCAAAAAATCACCATACAAATTGGAAAACTAGATGCATTGCACTGTGTCAGTCGATTATCGGGTATTGCATTACTGCATTGGGTGGCGCTATTAAAACAAATTTCCTGAGGGCAGAGCGAGCCCAAACAGCCGTACTCAAAGTTGTGTCTATGAAACCCTACCTATATCCAACCAAACAACTTTATGATGACTGAAACGGTTTTAACAGTTAGACAGCTCTTCATCCTGCAGTCTGTTCTCAGAACTCATAGAGTCATGCCCAGATCAGACCCCAAAAAACGCACAAATGTCCCATCAGGAGTAACACATAAAACTACATTTGGGAAAAGCCAATATTTCGTCATAGGTACTTATATGTATAAGAAACTACACAAAATACTAAACATACTTGATATAAACAGACACATGCTAAAACACAAAATCACTCAATGGCAGGTTCACTATCAGCAGGTACGCTATCCCACACATTTTGATAGGGAGAAAATGAGGTAGGTCTAGCAGCTCTGGGATCTCAGTCTATTATATTCTAAGACATTTCTTCAACTCAAATCATGACTCAAATCAATGAAATTGACAGCGAAATTACGGCTTTCTATTTTATTGACATTAGTCGAGAGTTGTTTTCGTTGCCATGGCGACTGATTCTGAGATACATTTGATGATTCGAGGCGAAGTCAACCTGGAACATAGGGGTAAATTTTCAAACAAACAACATCGATTTTTTCATCTAAAATAACTTTAAAGAAAACAAATGAACTACTCCACTCCCCTGTCACTGAAGCCAGAAGTCCCCAGTCGCTGAATATAGACAGCTGAAAAGTGCCATTAATAAAATAGAACCAATATTCTTTATTGAATCTCGGTAACTGCCCAATAAACGTTCCACTTGCCCCTTTTACTGGCAGCAAACTAATAAAAAGTACAGAAGACACTTCAATGTAAATTCCTTAGGTTTATATGTGAATACGCCACTGGATTATTCGTAATTTCGTGTTCGTAGTATGGAATAGAAGAGATAAAAGTGCGTTTATTATTGTACAGACATTGTTGTGACGATTGTGGCCTGGAATGGTTATTAGGTTATGAACGGTTGTTATAGAGACGGGAGATAGTTCTGTTGTGGTTTATTATGGCAATTTTTACTTTAAGTGTATGTTGTATCCCACACTCATCAAGTTACTTTTTTACACGGACTTAACTATGGACTAAAGTTGTAACTGTACTTGAATCAGCGGGTTTCTTCTACGATGATAGTAGTTAATGGCCTTTCACAATTTATCGGCACGACTCGGATAGATCGTAAACTATCGAATTTAAGTTAAGCATCTAACACTTATACGACAAACAAAAACATCAACATCTTAATCTAGTTTTGGTTTTTCATACACTCATCATCTGCCTAGCTTTTTCCCAATTATATTGGGGTCGGCTTCCAGTCAAACCGGATTCAGCTGAATACCAGTATTTTACGTGGAGCGGCTGCCTACCAGACCTCTATAACCCATTAACTGGGTAACACGGTAGTTCTTGGCTAGACTGGAGTCAGATTTACTGGCTTCTGACAATCCGTAATGACTGCCAAATATCTACAAATGACAGCCGGGACCAACGGTTTTTGGTTTTTCAATTTTTCATACACTATTATCATTTTTTCCGCTTTTTTATAAACACACTCGCGCATTTCACCATAAAATGACATTTACTATAGCATACCTTACAAATCCATTTATTTCCTCGTTGCGTCTTGATTAAGTGTCAAATATTTAGAAAACATTATAAACATAATTATTCGTTTTTACCTAAGTAAAAAAATCTGATTATTACCCGGCAGTGATATTACGAAATGCTTGGCGCTTGGCAAGCATCCAAATAACATTACATAATTCTTTATGTAATTGTGCGCTATTCACATGTGTTATTGTTGGCATATTATGAACTAAAAATATTTTATAGACCTATTTTTCAGCGCACATGTAAACTTTAGAGATTAATTCCCAACATTTTTATTTCCTGTAAACAGTAATCGTACATGTATTGTTTTGAGTTTTAACGTTTAATCCTGCAGGAAAAGTTTATTTCGAGTTGAGAATTATTAAAATAGTTATAGCACAAGTGCGTAAAAGTATTCATAACATTATCAACACGTCTCCTGCATAGCTTGCAGTTAAAACCGTTAAGTAATAAAGACATATTTAAAACAACTGCGCATCGGATCTATGTCAACGCAGCGATATCGCTAAAAATAACTAGCCAGTACTAACAGAATCTATTTTTTGCAGATATGTTATTGCCCTTGTTAAACTGTTCTATAACGGAAATTCCATACAGGTAAGATTCCAAGACTCGGAAACTGATGTGGATTTTTTTTCGGTCTTTTGTAACTTCTTTATGCGTAGTCAAAGTATTCCTGAACTTCATATATGTCACCAGAAAATGGCAAACTCCGTAAGATTATAAAACAACTTGAGAGATTGTAAACTCTCGATAAATATTCAACTGAACATTTGGAATACTTTTTTACGCATCACAATTTGATAGTTTATAATACCTCCGTGCCGGTCCGAGAAATTGTGGGCTGACATAAACTGGCGACCAATCAGCACTCTGGCCTATAATTTATCTGTTTTGGTGTTATAGTTAAATTGTAAACTTGGCCACTCATTGGTCTTTGTTGCAGTAACAGACCAATGAGAGCCTTGTTTCCAGGTTTACTATCACACGAAAACGGATAAATTGTGCTCTGATTGGTCTCCATTTTATGTCAGCCCACAATTTCTCGGAATGACTTGTTTATAGACTATCAAATTGTGATGCGTAAAATAGTATTCCAAATGTTCAGTTGGCAATTTACCGAGAGTTTACAATCTCTCAAGTTATTTTATAATCTCACGGAGTTTGCCATTTTCCGGTGACATACGAGTATGTAACAAACAATGTTGGGTTCGCGTAAAAATAGCAGAAAAACAAACTTATTCAACAATAACGAGTACGCTGTAGGTACCTACCTGTTATTGTCCCTAAACCCTGGTAAAAACAAAGCTAGCAAGGTGATCCAAACACGTTGATATTTGAATGAAATATGATCGATCGACTCAATTCCATCTTTCAACAATTCGATCAACTCGAGTTACGTCACTTGGAATATTTTTTCAGCAATGTATAACGTAATATTCTATTTATGTTTTTTGTTTATTTACTAGGTTATTTCGTGTCTATTGTCTGACGTTTAGTGGTACTTCTTGAACGTAATAAAGAAGCCGCACATTCAATCGTAGATACGATTGTTTACGGAGAACGGAGTATTAAAATGGCCACTTAGTTTTTTACTGGCGTATACGTCCTGAGAGTTATAGGTCATACCATCAACCTTATCTTTTCCCAACTGTGTTAGGTTTAGCTTACAAACTAACCAGTTGGTGCTGGGCAGTAGTATTTTGCATGGGACCTATCTTACCTATCTGACCTCCACACCTCCACAGCTCAGTAGAGGAGCGGAGTAACACGATACCCCTTCCTATGACATGTGCTGCCGTGCACAGCGAGGCTTTGTGGAGACCTCATCAAAGTTTTCCAAGGCCACATTACCCCCAGGGTTGCGGAATTTGTTCGAAAGAGTCACTGCGGCCCTGAAACGCAAAGGGCAGTCAGTAAGAGTCTGACACGCCCGTCCGCTCCACCCAGAGCGGAAAAAGTCATTTGATGATTTCCCATCCTTAAAAAAAGGCCACATTACCCACTATAGGCCACTTAAAAGATACAACAAGAATTGTGGCTTTTAAGAGGTCACGGGACCATTTCCATGTGCTGATGGTGATCACTGGGGTAGTTTTAGTGAGGTGAAAATCCGATACTCCCTGGTAATTTCCCCAAAAGCCCAGGCGCCGTTCCTTTTCGCCTATAACAAAAAAAAGGTATGTCCTAAGTTTGGAACAACAGAACGCTTTTACTTCTTTGTTTAACGATACTTTTATTAGGTCATTACGGTAACTAATAACGCAAAACAGTACGTGAGATAACTGCAGACCAACAGAAAGCTTTATCTTAAATTGACCAATAACTAATAGACAGGCTCCATTATTCCTCCCTAATTATAATTTGCGAGGTTTTCTCGGATTACAGCGGGAATAAGGGACGGCCATTTACCTACTTAGATCGGTCTATATATTATTTTATTGGGCCAAATCTATTCGGGGATTTCACCTGTTTTCTTCAGTAATACGTGATTATTTTTGGCAGCAAAGTTAATCGATTGTGAAGTGAACCCATTAACAAGTTCACTGTCCGCACAGCAGACACAATAGTTAAAGAATCAGCGAAGACCACATGTGGCTCTCTTGAACCGGTTAAAAGTAGTCTGCTCTCATAATTGAAAACTCAATACAGGTCCATTCTTACATAATGACTTCTGTGAAGTTCGTATCCCACGGCTCATCCCTGCTGACTCGCGGAGTGTTCCGAGCCGCTATTAAGTTTGATTGTATCTGTAACTTTAATTAGGTACTTTTAAACTTCTATTCGTTTCGACTCTACTTCTTAAATCACTGTTTGGGTTCAGTGAAGTGGCCAGATTTATTACGATAGTTCGGTACAGATATTCGTTAAAAATCTCAACTTGAGAACATAAGTGAAGTAAACATGAAGTGAGCTGTCAATTCCTATATCACCGTGTAAACTAACCCTTGAGTGAGCATGAAGTGAACTGTCATTTTATCTTGTTTGTATGGATTAACAGCTCACTTCATGCTCAATTCACCTTAGCTTACACAGTGAGAGGTTTTCAGTACCGCACTGCTGCAGTTCACCGAAAATATTGGTGAATGGACAATTGGAAAACTCAAGCAAATGGAGCAAGGTTTTCACTTACGAAGGCAGTATTAAAATCTAGGTATCCATTTAATTTTGAACAATTTCACTATCGCGTAAATTGGTATCAATGAATGTGAATGCGTCTGTGTTTCCGAACGCATACAACCCTAATCTCTTCAAAATTAGAGTGAACAGGCTTCTTCTGGGTAAGCTCGCTCCATCGTCGACTTTGTCTCTGTCATCTATGACCTAGACTAGAGTCAAGAGCAAACCCATATTAAATAAAAAAAAAAGTACAATTATTCAATTAGGGGAGGAATTAAAGTTATTCTGACCTAGTTATGTGCTCTTAGTTTTTGGTTCTTGTACTGTAATGGCTTTTGGTGGAATAAAGAATTTCTTATTATTTATTTTTAATTATATTATTTTTGATAAGCGTTCGCTTTCGCATCGCAGTCAAAAAATGTCGAAAATACTAATTTGCCGTCATTTGGACATATTTTTGAATTGATTGTTGCTTAGATAATAAAGTGCAATTCATGTTCTTAAGAAGCGTTCAAATTCAAGTCTCAAGAATTTAAACCCTTCTTAAGTACGTGAATTGCACTTCAGATTATCACTTAAATAGGTATTTAAAGCATTCTTCTTCTTCTTGTGACAACTCACACACGGTCATCCGATCCCGAACCAGGTAGAGCCTGTGCTATGGCTACCAGACAACTGATAAACATACTTATATATTTCTAAATACATACATATTATAGACAAATTACACCCAGACACAGAACAAATGATCATGCTCATCACACAAAGATTTGTCCTGGGTGGGAATCGAACCCACGACCTCCGGTTTAGCAGTCAGGGTCACTAACCACTCGACCAACAGGCCAGTCAAGTCATTACCTATACAATTTTAATACATGTATGTATATTCAGACGTGGCTAATAAGTGATCCCTCATATCTATTACTGAGCGACAGGTTACTCATAGTCATAAATCATAGCGAACATATAACAACCAATTTGTCAAATAATAATATTACAACTAACCAACAAATTTGTTTGCCAAAATAAAACATCAGCGTTAATGTGTGTGTTATCATATATAATATCATCAATCACAATATTGTTATGTATAACGTTTAGGTATATAATTCATAATAATATTATAACAGTTTGTCAATATATCTTTATGAACGCCTGTTAGTGTGCGACCAAATATCTCAAAAGTAAATCTGTCTGTCTGTTTCTAACGTGTTCAAGCCTAAAGTGCTGAACCAATTTTGATGAATTTTTGTATATTGGACCTAGGAGAAGACAAAGGAGACTACGGGAGTACGTTCCTTTGGAATCATTTCCAACTGCTGTGATGAGCAGGCGTTTCAGGGGACTGTCTTTATATAGAATTTTGACGTTTTAAAAGTGCTGGCACTCAGCCTAATTTGAATAAATGCCAGTGGATTTTTTTTTCATAAAATGAGGTGCCTTTTTTGGTACCTATACTCATTTTATTCTGTACTTTTAATTGCTAGAAACCATTACCACACATAACAATAGAACATTTAAAACTTTGTAATAACACCAATCAGACTACCCATATCACTGAAAGCGATCTTCACCTACAAGTAAAAATAATTCGTCTAAAATTACTTATTGTTCCCGTTACTATTTTGAGATAGTAAAAGGTCCATCAAAGAACCATCCATATATGGTTTTATGGAAGTTAAATGATGGTCTAATGAAGAAAATAGGCAGTGACAAACGAGACCAAACAGGAGATAAACTCGAAATTAACATCATGACGTACAAGGGTCTTCATAATTGGAAAACGAGTTGAAGAACTCGAATGAAGTTGAGCAGCCGATTCTGTAAACCTCTTACCGTGAAAACTCAGGTGGAGTGAGCGTGAAGTGAACTCTCATTCCATCTTGATTACATGGATTGATAGCTCATTTCGTCATCACTTCACCCAAGCCTTCACTTCGACATGTTTACAGAATCGCACTGCAGGACACATGGCAAGGCGAGGTGACGACAGGAGGAATAAGGCAGTGACTGAGTGGCGTCCAAGGACGGGTAGAAGAGTGTTGGTTTTCCGGCAGCAAGAAGGGCAGACAATATCGTTGCCATCGCGGGTAGAACTTGAATGAAATTGGCACAGGAAAACAGAATCCTATGCTCATCAGTGGCTGAAGTCGACCTTTGGATGATGATGATGCTGGGATTAGTAACACTTACATCCCAAGTTTATTCCCAGGTCAGGTGAAGTGTTATTATGTTTTCCCATTGGGAAAGATTGGTCAGCATCAGCCAATAATCTGAATAAGTGGCTCGCCGAATAAGGCTATCAAGGCACTAAAACATTCCAGGTGCTTTGGTACTCCTTCATTGATTACAGGCATGATGTTATGTTATTTTAGGTACCGCGACCAGCGACACACTACACGTATAGTGCGTAAAAAAGCGCTATTAAATATCTAATTATAACGGCATCGTTGGCAGCTGCGCGTCGATACTACTTGCTATTTCCATACCTCGAATATGAAGCTCGTATAACAATCACTACAGTATCATGACTTCCTGTGTATTTATAAACGACTTTATAAACACAGGAGAGGAGATTACTCATTGACTCGAACTCAAAACATTTATTTCTACTAAATAATTTACATGCACTTTGAAAAATCAAGGGGTCAGTCAGTTAATCAGAAAATTTAATTGCACATTGCTATGCATAAGAACAAATTATAATTATTTCACATAAACCTCGTACAAGGACACTCATAAAACATTAGACGCTAGTTAACGATTCGAGTTGGTTGTTTCCTATGAAGACGAACCTTCAAAAACACTTTAATTAAAAATATAAATTATTATTTTCACAAATATTTTATTTACCAGTCATAATAGGTACCTATGAGAGGAAACAGTAGACCAATCAACAGTAAGTCAACAACCAGATAGGTAGGTCCACAACAAAAAAAATGCCAGTGTCGGTGGACTTAGCAGACCATATTCCAGCATGTAGCATAGTTCTAGAGTTCCTGATACTTTTTGGAAATAGTTCTGGCGTTTGTCCCGGAAAAAAAAGTCGTATTAAATTTTGAACTTCACGGACACTCTTATGAAGGTATTACTAAATTATCCTGGTTACCTAGGTACCAACAAGGATTATTTGGCATGCTGCCAAAATCGGAAATAATGTTTTTAATACAATGTCCACAGACAATTTCTCAAATATTTACTAACAGCGCTCCCCTGACAATGTCATTCAAGTGCCAAAGATCCATGATAGTTTTTTTTAGTTTAACGCCATACGTCGTGTCCGAGTTAAAAAATAGTGTGCTATAAATATTACTCTTGTATCACAGTTCAAGTAATAAATATTAGAAAATGTAACGTCACAGTTTCATGAAAAATAATCGCTTCGTATCTTTTTACATAGTTTATTCATTGAAATCATCTTATTTCTTATTCGGTAAATTTATTAAGAGCAGAAATGTCGGAACTCAAAAATTTACAGCAAATAACATTTTTTTAACTTATTAAAAAAACAACTGTCTTTTATATATTTGAAAAGTATTAAGTACCTACTGGAGTTACTATCATCACCTTCAGTTTACATCAAAACGAGTACTGTTCTAACCAGCCATAGATACTGTACATGGATGCTCCTCTAGTAAATGCTATCTAACTATTTGGTAGTTTAGAAAATCTTTTTTTTAAGTCAAAGAAGAAATTCGAATCATGTAGGGTGATGTATAAGGTGGTATTAAGAGGAACGCACCACACTAGTTTGTGTGGACCCGTCGAGACACCGGACAAAGCAAGCATTTGAAAGTTATCGTGTTGCTCAACTCCCACTCACCATCTGCCTTGCCTTTTCCCAACTATATTAAGGTTGGTTTCCAGTCAAACCTGATCCAGCTGAAACCAGTGTTTAACACAGCGAATTTCTATCGACCTCCACAACCCAATCACTAGGTAACACGGTAATTTTTAGCAAGACTGATGTCAGAAGTCAGAAATCCCACTGCCATTAAGAAAACGAAGCTTCAGTTCCCAACAAATCGCACCTTTAAAGTCAAACCGTTACTAAACGAAAATTTTCATGAATTGAGGTATCCATCTAAAAACAGTGACTATTTTTTTTTTTTTTTATTCTTTGAATTTTAGGGACTTTTATAATGCACAGCGTACCTATGCCAGTCCCATCGTAACCTAATACAATATACACAATCATCCAACATACATCCAACTGATCAATGTATCAGGGCCATAAAGTCGAACAAGTTTCTCGCATCTTCAGAGCTCGGCTTATTTAATATTTGGTGGAATGTACCTATATCGTTCTTGTTCAACTTCAAAACCCTGAACAACTTACAAACAGTGACTATTTTCTAATATGGGCTCCCCTATAAAATTTCATAATTTCGTTTGCTAACGGTTTTACTTTAAAGGTGCAAAATTAGCACGGCTGCTTTACGTAATAACTTCCTTAATTGAGATAATAGTGAGTTTAACATACAACGGTGCATACAGCTGTCAGTTTCAACGTGTTCTGTACGACTGCAACTTGGCTGAACAATGTTTGTATGGCTCAGTGGGTCGTCAATCTTGGCACGTGCTCTTGAGGTTAACTACACAAGCCGGATTAATCGTTAAGCTTTGTGTACCCAATTGGCTTTCCAATGTATGAGTATACAACTATGAATGATATATGAAAAATATTTTTCATATATCTTATATTTAATATATTAAATTTGACAGTCTATAATATCTCTGCACCTGTCCGCGAAATTGTGGACTGATATAAACTGGCGACCAATCGGCAATCTCGTTTCAATTTATCTGTTTTAGTGTGATAGTTAAATTGGAAACTTGACCCCTCATAGATCTTTGTTGGTGTGAGCTCATATCTGAACAAACCAATGAGAGCCTTGTTTCCTCTGATTCTTGCTCTGATTGGTGGCCATTTTATGTCAGTCTACAATTTCTCGGAATGACTTCGAGACTATCAAATTTTGATGCGTAATAAAGTATTCTAAATGTTCAGTTGACAATTTATCGAGAGTTTACAATCTCTCAAGTCATTTTATAATCTTACGGAGTTTGCCATATAATCGTTCACTAAACAAATGGAGAAAGTTTAAACAAAGTTTATGCGATAAATATTTCAAAAGTAGATCCCCATCATCTAAATAGGTAGGCACGATTTAACCATATTCAAAATAAATGTGGGTTTACAGTTAATAAAAGGCAGCTTTCTTCTTTTTTTTATATAACTAATATAAATTCTAATTGCTTTTTCAGTTCTTAGTATCAGACAACTATCGAAATAAAACTCAAATACCATGTCGGTACAGGCAGCCACAAAAGTCATTAATTTCATCTCAAATACAAAACACCACAGTTAAAGTTAATTATATGTATTTTACTGATCTAACAGATTCTAATCGGATTTTAAAAAAAAAATTGTAAAGGAGTTATTAACAGTTTCTAGCACGGTGTAAAATAGGACCTTTAGTATAGGTTCGGGGACGAAAAAGCACATTTGGCTGGGTATATGATCATGGCATAGGTACGGAGTGAAAGTTTTATGTGGGTATGGAGTCTCGGGCCAGATTTTAATTTTTTTTTTTAAATCAATATTTCAGTTTTAGAACTGAAATATTGATACTGCTTTTGGACAAAATAATAAGCAGCGCAATAATATTTAAGAGGACTTTGTTAAAATTGAGCTCTGTTTGCCGTATTTAATTACTTCCTTGATTTTGAGCTTTGTTAGCAACACTTTCCTTTGTGAAACTAAAAAAATCAACTTGTTCAATTCCGGGTAAAAAAAAATTGATAGGTACAAAAGAAATTGACTGAAACATGAGCTATGGAATCTATGGAACCCTTTTCATTCAGGAACTGCTATTGCCGACTGTACCAAAATAGATATAAGACCGTTGCTTACCACAATAGCTCTTAACTCACAGACCAACTAGCGCAATCTACGGAGGTCTAGCTAGCGAGCCACAATTTAGAGTCGGACTCTTTTCTAATTTACTGCCGAGTTTCAGCTACCTTCTGAACTCCAAGCACCGGGCTCACCGCAAGTGATTGAAGACCACACTGACCTGAAAATAAAAGAGAAATAGAGTTAAGATCATTATCTATACTAATATAAAAAAACTGAAGAGTTTGTTTGAACGCGCTATTTCTCTGGAAATACCAGTCGGAATTGGAGAATTATTTTTGTATATTAAAGCCACATTCATGAAGAATGCTATAGGCTATATGGAAACGGGAAATTCTTACGGGAACGGGAAAAAATGAGGTACGCGCGTACGAAGTCGTGGGCAAAAGCTAGAAAGTAGGTAATATTTTAGCAACATACTGCCCGATTTTTAGGTTTCCGCAACAAGGCACCTTTTTAGTATTTTTATTACCATCCAAAATTTAGATGGTAATAAAGTGAATCGCCGCGAGTTTAAGTTTTGCTGGTCAATGTTCATCGTGAAATCACCGCGATAAAGTCGCCATGTAGGGCACACGTTCACAGATTACTTCATAGTTACAGATGTTATTGAATGAAATGCAAAGACAAGAGTATCGCCGCGAGGCACTAGCTCATGTAGGCAGCGCGAGCGCCTAGGTATGCCAAGGTTCCAGAACTTGTTCGAAAGAGTCACAGCAAAGGGCATTAGGAGGAACACGGATGGGTTTTAGCCAGTAAGAGTCTGACACTACCTTCTGCTCCACCTAGAGGGGAAGGAGACATTTGATGATTACCCATCCTTAAAAAAAACGCCTAGGTATCCAGCAGACACACAATTTGGGCAAAAAAAGCTCTTATAAAGATAAGCTATTTTACGCCGAGTTATGCGAACAAAATTTTAATGAACAACTGTTTTTTTATCGGTGTTTATTTTGCATATACCGTATCTTTGATTGATACCTAACATATCCACTGGAAATATTGGACAGTGATAAAAAATCACGTTCCGTTTTATGATCCTAAATACGCTTAAACCCAGCAAAAGCAAAATAATAACAAGGGCATCGCTATCTCTATTAATATGTTTTATTAGAATATGAATGGTAAAATCATTTGATATTCAGTCATTAGGTAGGTACCTAACTCGGTTGCTACTTGCTTTTTGCCATTCATCTTTGATGCTGCCAGTCTTGACAGAAAGAGTTTATAAAAATTAACAACCTGAGTAAAATCCCAAAATACCAACGGGCTTGGTACTATACCTAATAATAATAATAGATAGATCCTTTATTTCAGGCAACTAAGGCCCAGAAAACACAATACATATATGTATAAGTATAAAAACAATAAATGGGCCATTCTATTTTTTCTTAATTCTAAAATAAATTATATGTTAATATATAAACTTTTCAAAAACATGCTTTTTTAATGGAGTTTACTCCTAAAGAATCGATTTTTATATTTAGCTTGCGTTATGAAAATTTTATGAGGAGTAAAATCGAGCGTTAACTAAAAGTGAGGCGTTACGTTCCTTTGCGCACCTATCACTTCGAGATTATGTTTGTGTGTATACTGTAAATAAAAAGTATACTCAGCTTATTTAAGATGCTTTCATTTACCCTCATTTTATATAATCTACACAATAATAGTTCTTAAGGAGTAAACTCCAGTCGTGCGTCGGAGCTGACACTCACATTTTCTTTGTTCTCTCAACAAACATGTTTCCAAAATTTCAATTAAGTACATCTTTCTGGGATAACTGTTTTAAAATTCAGCTACAAGATGTGACGGACACATAGTAACTAACTAGGCATATTAAATTCAAGCTTGTAAAACCCATTCAAACCCGTCTGTGAAAGTAACATATATGAAATCTTATTTAATGCAAAATATATTATTTATTTGATAAAACTATAAGTATAAATAAATAATAATAATAATAGAGACTGTTCTTCTTTGGTTCAACAGTAGTTTTTCAATTCTTGCAAATTGTTCATCAAATAGTAGAATAGCCCGGACGCTGTTTGCACGAGGGTAGATGATATTATCCTCAAGTTCGCTTTGTTGGTTCGTTGAGAGTGATACAAGTTGAATGGAACACGTTACTCGTATTCAAATAGTTTTGCTTTTGTTGTCTAATTGAATGAGTGGGAGTGTGCGGCTAAAGTCTGCAGAATAAGAAGTACGGGTGGACTATTACAAGTCGTATTTCGTTTAACCTTTTGAATGTCATTGTCACGTATACATAACAAGCAAGCGCGTGCCCTGTACGCCAAATGTCACAAATATGTGACAAAAAGTACGGCGAATTTGTGGCTTGGCGTTGAGCATAACCGATGCGTTTATGCTCTGAAATTCAAAAGGTTAAAATACATTTAGGTAATACTGAGGTGGTCGAATGCCGTTTTCATAAAATCGCGCTACAAAGATGTAATAATACTTTCCGTTGTTTCTAACAATCCTCATAGGAAAAATTCTGGAACAAAAACGATTGAAACAATGAGTAAATCAAGCACTCTGCCCAGCCTTTTCCCAACTTTGTTTACCCGAACCGATTGTAGCTGAATACCAGTACTTTACCAACATATAATGACTTAAATCAAAATCAAAAGTCATTTATTCAAATTAGGCTCAGTGCACTTTTTGAACGTCAAAATTCTACATAAAGACAGTCCCCCTAAATGCTCGCCCGTCACCACTTCCTAGTGTTGTAGCTGGGAAGAAGAAGTGACGCAAAAAACTCCCCAGCAAAACCGCCTGGGTTACACGATACCTTAGTTAGTCTGGTGTCAGATTTACTGGCTGTTGACTTTCCGTAATGACTGTTAAAGATCTACAAACGACAGCTGGTAAATGTAAAAAACACTATTAAAAATAATAAATCCGCCATAACATTATGGCGGATTTATTATTTTTATATTTATCAGCCCAAAAGCAGCCAATTAGAAAGTTGTAAAAAAAAATACTATTCCAAAATGATTCTAATTTTAAAACCACCATAATAAGTTTTGACGAAACCTGAAAACGCATCAGCAGTCGTGGAATTTCTACATTAAATAAATGAGATGGGCAGGCAAGCGTGAACATGACATGTTGATTCGCATGTTATCCCTTGTGCAGATTTTTATGTTTCCCTTTCATTTTAATGAAAAACAACCGGCTTAGCTTTGATTCTGATGATATGAAACCAACATCTAATTTAAGTGGTTTTGTATGTTGAGAGATATATGGAAGGCTAATCAAAATAAGCTTCTTAATTTAGTTGGTCCTAATTCGTTAACCAATAGGAACACATCAAACAGTGTTTACTGTGTTCCTATGTTCCTGTCCCATATCTGGGCCAAAGTAACCCGACTTTACGGTAATTCAGAACATTCAGTCTGGCTTTACGGTCAACGCCACGTGGAAATCTATTTCTATTTATGCTAGTAAGTAAAAGAACATAAACTTCGAATAGAAATCTAATCTTAGCTAATTTATGCATTTGACACCTTACCCTACCCATATAATGGCGGTAAATGAAGTGCATGGGTGCTGAACACGCTAACAAATGAACAACTTCATCGCTTTGTCCGACATCCATTACTCGCTTATAAAGGGGGTGCAATGTTTGCTCAGTAATTGAACCGCTAATGGATACCTCGTGAAGCACAAATAGACGCTTCTAACGTCTTGCTCATACAGTTGTCACGTATCAATATTATACCTTACTAGCTTTTTCCACCGTCTTCACCTGCGTGTAGAGTGTTTTATTATCTAAAGGGATAGCATACTCTCGGACAGCATGGCCGTCCTGCAAGCTCTGAACAGTCACACAGTTAACTCTGGTCTGATTCTCGAGTGTCACCAACGTCTCAACCAGGTTGGTAGATACAACAAGGTAACCATTCAATGGATCAAAGGACACAGCGAATCCCGAGGCAACGATGCAGCGGACGAACTCGCCAGAAGGGGGTCGAGTATGACAACGATAGGACCTGAACCTATTGTACCACTCCCCTTCGGTCAGGTCTACGCAATCTGGTAAGAAAACGCACTAATGATAAACATCACAAGCTATGGGTTGACCATAGTGAGTGCAGGCAGGCCAAAGAGGCACTTCCCTCTATTGATGGCCGTTGCCGTCACAACTGGCCATGGGTCTTTTAATAAACACCTCCATGTCATAGGAGTCACCGACAGCCCACTTTGCAGAGCCTGCATGGAGGAGGACGAGACAGCAGCACACCTGCTACTAAGCTGCCCGGTAGTCGCTGATTACAGGGCTAAGTACTTCGGTAACCCAGGTACCCTTTGTGAGATAGTTAGTAACACCAAGGCGTTGCTGGCCTTCCTTGGGGAGCTGGGGTGGATCGAATGACACATTTGTCCCACCTGCACGCAAAATACGCGCTTAGTCGTGGAGTTGCGGAAACCAGCCCGAGTTACATACATACATACATATCTAAAGGGATAAAAAAATACCCTGTGCCTTATTTAGGTTATGACCACCGTTGGGCTAGTTTTATCCAAATCCGATTACCTGTTGAGGCGTTATATTATCTTATATTAAAAAGGTGAACGTTTCGATGCTTGGATTGATGGGTGTTTGTTACTCAATCACGTCAGAACGGCTGAACGGATCTTGATGAAGTTTGGCATAGAGGTAGATAGATCTCAAATAAAGTCGCAGTCTGCGTCTGTCTGTTTCTCAGCAAACTTCTCCTAAACCACGCAACGAAATTTGCGACGGTTTTCACTAATAAAGGAGCGATAGACGAAGAAGGTTTGTTTACATAACTTGTACACCTGCGAAGCCCGGTTGGGTCACTAGTTAATTAAGCGTTGATTAATAAACATCAAAAATAGTGTATGGGTGGCAATTTCATGAATGTCTCATGACGTGCGCTCGTGAATTTCAAGTGCCCATATGAGCACTATAGTCAATAGGTGAAAGTAATGCTCATATGGGAGGATTATGGAACAAAAGAAGAGCGTATAATATTCCGCTGCGTGGATGACAAATGAATAGGCGAATGCCTACGCGCAGAATACATTCCCTTTTTCCTCACACGTAACATGATAGACAGCAAAAGACGTTTAATAACGTCGGTACTAGAATTTGATAAGGAAAACCTAAATATTTAACGTTTATTTATTTATTTAAACTTATATATAATAGTGGTACATGGGCGGACTTAATGCATCAAGGCATTCTCTACCAGTAACCTAACTAACCTTTGGGTTAAAAAGACTACACTGTGGTAGGTTTACAACAAATAAAAATATATAATACACAAATAATATATAATAAGTACTAATAAAATACATGAATATGCTAAAATAATAAACTAATAAATACGTTATTGATTGGACCACGACCGCATAACGCATCGATACCTAATTCTGTATTTGTTTCCAAAAAACTGGTCTTCTAAAGCAACTGAGTAATAATTGATTAAAAAACTTGTATAGCTCTACAAAAAGATAGTTATAAAATGTTTATTACTTACGTAAAATTGATTACCAGTTCGAAAGTATTAAGATAATTTGTACCTACTTTGCCCTGAAGCCCTTAGGGCAATCTTCTAGAAGCTTAATTTACGTTTTATGTAAATACCAACGTGCTGAGACTTGAAATTTGTGAAAAATGCTAAACCTATTTAGTATTTTTGTATTTGAAAATAATTAGCTGTCGCGTCTCGTTAAACCAATTTTAAGTCCTTAGAGAGAAGCTCGATGCTGTCGAATGGTTGTAGATTGGCGGCTATTTTTGTTAGCTACCATTTTGTGATGGCAATCATGATTTTTTAAGATAAAACTATGTAACTGCCGTGAAAATGAATTTTAATACCCCCAAATTATACCGATATCTTGACTGGCCCATGGACTATTAATGGTTAGTAAATTCTATGATTTTGAACAAATATTTGAATGAAGAATCTGCTTTCCAGTGGTTAGTTTAAATGAATATGGCTGTTAATATCCACTGCTTTTATTCGTCAATAAACAAAAGTGGCTCCAGAAGAAAACTAATATTAAAAGAAATATTTAATATCCCATCAATATAACTCTGCCTGTCTATATATCGGTCTGTCTGTATGTACATATGATACTTTTTTATCCCGAGAGACTATTCCCTTGAGTTTGTTTTTTTTGCCCCACACTAGGAATTTCTCCTGTGTCGTGAGTGCGTTTACAAACACACAAACTCACATACACAAACACAAACAGCAAGACCCGGAACAACTATCTGTAGGCCATACAAATATTAGTTCCGCACGGGAATCGAACCTGCGACACGCAGCGCAGCAGCCAATCACTCAACCACTGCGCCAACCGTGTCGTCAATTTAGATTCCAGTTTATTTGCAACTTTCCAACACTTTCCGAAGTCGCTGGCAAAATTTTGTTACAAAAAATGTTAATTTATGAACCCATTCTAGATTAAACTTCAAGGGCAATCTTTTAACCGTTAGACTATAGAGGCAAAACCTCCAACTGGATCATGGGAACTATTTCGATTTTTCTGTGATTGGAATATTCAAGTAGTAGGTACATACAATACAGGTGCCTATGAATCGAAATAGAAGCACACCCAAGGTCAGAGGATCATTAAAATTTCGGCCATCGATCGATCAGCCGTCTTTGCGGCTCGGCGTCATGGTATATTACATACGACGCATATTTTATTACCTTCCTGTGACCATGATTACCACATATTAAACGCCTACTGGTGTCCTTTGGTGTGTGCGAAAAACGAGCGAGAATAAACTACATAAACTGCTCATAAAATTACTTATAATCTGAAGCTATATTAGTTTGTGTACAGTACGAGTTCAGGCGTTTAGCAGAAGTTGCAGAGGAGTTTAGTCATAAGTCTAACTCAAGGTGAGTGTAACGGACGCCGAGGCGTGATAAGAAATACATAGATAACGTACAAACATGCCTAATACCCCAAAACTCATTGGACGTAAAGTGGCTCCACTTTCACGAAACTAACCTGTGGGATCGGACAGGTCGCTACAGGTCGCGACAGGTTCCTGCAGATCTCGGACCCTGACGGAGCTGCTCGCCATATATTGGACGAGCCAAAGAAAATCAGAGAATGGCAAGGTTATCCCGAGCACAACTTGCACCTACGTGAAAACCATATAAATATAGGCCAAATTTATTTGGTCGACACAGTTCGTCGGATCCTCCAGTAAAAGTAACTAGTAGTAAGTGCAAGTTGTCTCGTAAGTAATTCTCTCTATGTATCTCTGCCTATGTGATCTATTTCTTTGTGTATTGTGTATAAACTGTGACCTGATTATTGTTGATTCGTGTAATAAGTGATTAATCGTGTAAAGACTTAATTGTGAATAAATATGTGAACTTTTAAATAGACTTAATCAAGACGAAAGTATTTTTATTGAACTATACAGTCCACACCCTATAGTGAGCATACACACAGACTCCATCTTATGAACCATATTACATACAAATTCCTCCTGAATGAGCATTGCCATTCAATATGGTAATGATGACAGCAAAGTGGAGGAGTAGTTACGCGAGTAGTGACGCCTAAGTTTATTTTGTTTTTATAAATAGTTGGGTTGAGTAGATATTAATAGCTAGTTAATGTTTAAGTTACGCTAAATTTTAAAGGAACATACATATATACTTCGTTCACGTTATCGAGGATACACGTGACGTCTCCTCAAAGCTAAGCCTGGGGCACTATCAAACCCCCAAAGAGTCAATAAAACTTTCCTTTTTCGACACACCCACTACAGATCCCAGAGCACAAGCTTACAGGTCTACCCTGCAAGGCTATTATAATGTCTTCTTTACATAACCGAATAACTTCTAGGAAAAACGAGATCCCATTTGTGAATTGTGGCCCACAGAAAATGAGCAGTGGGCGGCGACACAGTTAGAGGCCGAAAAATAGTACATCTTGATGCCCTTGGGCAAACTTTGACATTGCAGCCAAAGGCAATACCGTTATAAAGCCGAGATACTACGATGACGATTGCCTACGTAAGTCAAACAACATTTTTCAACACAAATAATCGGAAAAAAATTAAATCTCAAAAACATTATATGGTTTAGTAAACAAAAGGGTGTGCGAAAAGAATTCGCGATAAATACAATAAATTCTTGGTGCGAAAAATACTTAATTTCGACCCCAAAAGCGGCAGGAATATCGAGTAAGTGTTTTGAAAAGTTTGTTTACGAAAAGTCATGTCAAGAATTTCAGCCAGTGTGCAAGTGTCCCAGGGGCCAGAACCCACGACCTAAGGGCTAATGAAAACGCCCCTGCTACAACTTTGGGTTTATAAATAATAATAAACATGACCGGTTTTCTTTTGAGAATTACTCTTTGGTGCAAGATTAAAAGGAATCTCTTTTATGCTGCTAATTTCATTCTTGCTTGGAGTCTGTTTTTGAATATTTGAGGAATTTCGGCAACAAGGTTTGGAATGACTTTGAAAGCAAGGAATCTCAGCATGATTCAAAAACACTGACTTTCCGAGAACATCTTTCTTTGAAAACATCTAGAGTAATATTATTACACATGGGGATTCCTGACCTTGAAAATAAATGGTAATTCTGATGCGCGCACCGCATGCTCCCGTGAAAACTTCGGAAAATTTAATAATAGCAGAATAGACAAGATACACTAACAATAAACTCACCTGTTTATCAATACAACGTGTAGCAGAATAAACGCTTAAATTGTACTCATCATTATAAATATTTTTTACTATGGGGCCAACCGCGAAACCGCGAAAAAAAAATATATCGACTGCCCCATACATTTCTTTCCGCATAACTCGACAAAATGTTAATGTTCATTTTGTCGAGTTATGCGGAAAGTCGAGTTATGGGGCAGTCGATATTTTTTTCGCGATTTCAATGTTGGTCCCATGGTAAAAGTTGTTCATAATGATGAGTGCAAGAACTCCTTCAGAGGTATTGCGTTTACTTTGTTACACGTTGTATTTCCCCTTAAATATATGCATGTCGAATACACTCGTGGGAAGTCATTTCTGGCTCCTCATCTTCTCTTATTGGTGGGTCATGTTTAAAACACCGTGGCCGTATTGTTAAAAATGGTTCACATCTATATGAAAGCGTACAAATGTTGACCATACCGTAGCCTATTGTTAAAAATGGTTCGCGCACAAAATCTTTCAGCACAACATTCAAGATTCCCCTTAACAATGACACAGGTCTGCACTAATTTCTTACCCGTCAAATGAACACACAAAAGCCACTGTTTCCTATCCATTTACGAAGAGACCTCGGCCCAATTCGGTCAAAGCGAGGGGAGTGTTAGCCCGGAGCAATCACCGAAGTACTCGCTAACTTCGTTGAGATATTCTAGACGTGCCGAAAGGAAGACGGTGAATCAAATCAAGTCATTAGGCTTACTTATTACCGCAAACTTTCAAACAATCGGAGAAAAGCACTCAAGTGTTAAAGAAGAAGTTTTGTTTAAAAAGCTCAGACAATATGCCTTGAGGTAGCGTAGTAGCGAGTCATAAAAAATCGGCGTAGTGTGAGTCAGTCGCCCACCGAGGGTTCCGTTCCTTGCTAGGGACAGTAATTTTTGTTTCTGACAGTTTTGTTGCTGATTAATAAAAACTGTGCTAGTAAGACATCGATTTAATTTTTCTGCTAACATGAACCTCAATCATTTTATTAGATTATATTTAAATAATAATAATAAATTATTTATTGAGAGCAACGATAACTCATTTAGTGTTAGTATGCAAACTTTGAACATTCACTTTAAACTTTCAAACCACTTTGTCACAGAATATATAATAGTACTACAATTTGTGCTCAAACTGCAACAAAAAAAATCTCACTCGTTATGTATGTAGGTATTTATATTTACGCATCGTTTACTGTACGTGTATGGTTCAGACCATTAAAGTCGATATAGTATTTTCTGTAATATTAAGCCGGGACAGACTGACAAACGAAGTCGCGTAATTTAAGGAATCTTAAAAGTCATACCATTAAATTGATACAAAAGATACTGAAAAAAAAATTCAAGGTAAGAATAATCCGCCGCTATGTAGGCGTAGCAGGAAACGATTATGGAATTATAGCAGGTGGATTGCTCAATAGGATTCGGTAATGATTTCCCTACGGCTTCCATAACAAAAGTCGACTTCCTGAATTAATAGGGCAAGCATATATCGACATTTTCAGTTTCTAACTAGCGGGCCGCTCATACCCGCACGGGTGCAATGCAATTTCCGGTGGATTTTCCAAAAAAAATGAGTGCCTTATATACATGAGTACAATACATACAACAAAAGTGTCGAGACGCAAGAGATGTTAAAGTAATTCTAAAAAACAGATCATGACGTTTGCCTTAAAAAATGGCATGCAAATATTAAATACAATTATTTATAATGTCACTGAGACAAATTATTAAAAAAAACAAAAACCTTTGACGACAATTAGAAACAAGTAAATTAACTGCTCTCAAATGATGCTATCATACATGCAGCTATTGATTTTTATTTGTACCCGTAACGTAACATAGATACATAGACAAACAGAAGATTGAAGATGACCTTACAAAAAAGAACCTACCTACAATCACAGATATTACAGCCACAGAAGACAAAATCAAGGCCTTTTTCCCTACGAGATTTTAAAACGAGGAGCATTCGTAACGTAAATAAGAAGCATTGCTGTGCAGCGGAGATTCCGGTCAGCTCAGTTGGCAATATGCCAGGTGGACACGACCTCCTAACTTTAAAACTAACAGTTTTTCCAAAAATGTATCTGGAAGCGGAAAAGGAAGGCTGGAATTCTTTTTTTGAAGAGCGTTTAGTTTAAAATAACAGTCTGGCTTTTAAAAAAAGAACGAACTGGAAGGCTATAAAAGGGAAGCTTCTGTATTATTAACTACTTATACAGGTGGTAAGTTTACAGAATATCCTTGATTATAAATAGTGTAATTTATTAAACTGGCACATAATATCACACCACTGAATTTCACGTGGACGGCGTTTCTATTTCTATACCAGCACTCGTGTGAAAAAATACGTGGCTAGCGGACTCTGATTATAATAGAATATTAGGTTGGTGAGAGTCAGCCCAACCACAAAAATTAAACCCGAGAGCTAAACAAACCATTTCGTACAAATAATATTGTAACAGAATATTGTGTTTGAAACTGACCAATTTGCAAATGAGCGTTTGTCATTGCACTCTCGGTCAATCCCGCCTCGGCAGGAATGGCCAACTTCGCCCTCGCATCAAAATATTCCTAACTGACAAGTTCTCTACTACTATTCCAATGTCGTGTGAAGGTGACGCAGATTGTTGGGCACATTTACTCTTTGGGTTTTCTTTCGTAAAGTCATATTACTATGTCGTGTTTTATACTCGTATTAAATCTTTGTTTATTTTGCTTCTGCTCTTAGATAGAGTGATTATTGTGATTAAATAACATACTACTAACAAAAAAAGCGTCTCGATACAATCAACGAAAAACGCCATAGTATACGTAACGAGCAACTAATCCTTCCTCCATCCATACCTTTAATTCCGCCGGCCACCTATATTGCCTTAGTTGTGGCAAAGTCGGTCTGACGAGCCATATTAGGACACAAAGTAGGAGTTAATTTCATGGGGCAAATAAACGAGAAGGACTACTAAACAAAGGACCTAAAACCGCTTTATACATCCTCATCGTACTAAAAAATTCAAACGAAGTATAATAATTTATTTATTTAAACTTTATGTACAATAGTGGTACATAGGCGGACTTAATGCCTCAAGGCATTCTCTACCAGTCAACCTTTAATTTAGTTTATAATGACCATAAGTACCGCCCAAGTCATGTTCCTATGACCTTAACTACCCTAAGATATGCACAAGTAGTATAAGGGGTGACTGGAAATTGAGTGCATAATATAAAATCATGAAAAACTTTGATAACTCAAAAACGATCCATTTTAGACACCAAGTTGTTGGGTCAAAATTGTTTCAAATTAGCTAATTTGCAACATTTTTTCAATTTGAAGTTTATGTTTTTTGAGAAATTGTTTTACCTCACGACCAATAACTATTTTGGTCTCCAAGTTTTCGGGGTCAAAATCAAGTTGCAAATTAGCTCTAATACCTACAACCCATTTCAAGGAATATGCACTCAATTAACTGTCACCCTGTATACATATAAAGCTAACTTGATAGGCTAGCAACAGACGATTAAGGAAACCCATTACTACGAGAGGAAATCGACTCCGCTTCTCCAAGGAAAAGTTCTACTTTATAATCAGTACTCCGATCGAAGTATTGCCTCGCATATGATTTTCAGATCGGTTGATTTCAACTTCAAATTTTTAAATCTGAATATTTTAAGATGAAACTGACAGGCAAATCTATTTTCTTAATAAACTTAAAAAAAATGTTTGTCCTGTCTGACTACCATCGCACAGTCATAACTACTAAGTCTAGAACGCTGAAATTTTAATGGTAAATTTATTTAATACAGCACACTAAGATGTTTGGAAATATCTACTTTAAGGGGGAAGGAAGTGTACCAAAGACTTTCATGTAAAGCTTTCCCAGCTTTGTATGAAAGTCTTTTAAAACCGACATCTACGCGGACGAAGTCGAAGTCGAAGGATCAGCTAGCGTACCTATATTATCTTAAATAGTAAAATATTATTATGATCCACTTTTCACTATCTCGCCTTATATGGTAAGTGAAGATTTCGACGATGTAGCGCGCATATTTTCGCCTTAGAAAAAGGAGTCTTTAGTATAAAGTTCTAAAATCACAAACTGATCTAGCAAGCTTTTGCGAAATTTGGGATTATATTTTAATTTAATCTAAAGCTTTTTAGCTTTAGTAGAAATTCAAAAGAAAAATCGTTGTGAAAATTAGTTTCAGCCCGCATTTTCTCGTCATAAACGACGCAGTTTCAAGTAAGTACGAATACATGTCACCTCTAGGTAATGCACTCTCCATAAAAATAGCTAACTTCGCATAAGTTCCTCTTAAAACCATTCACTATAACTAGTTATTTGATAGCGCTCTGAATGGATAAAATCTTGCCTCTATAAATAAAGTGCGTGACACGCATAATTTTCTCCCTGAATTGAATTTAATGAAAAGGAAAATTCATAGAAACGTACCAATTGAAATGTGAAACGTGCTATTTTTCAATTGCAAAAATAATATTATTATGAATCATGCAATTTGCACCCTAATTTGATAAACAAAAATAAGACTTGTTTTTCTTTATTTTTATGATTGCTGCTGCCAATGACTTTGTTTTTATAAAACTTTTCAAGGGTTGTTTTGTTGTTATATTTTATTTATTTACTAGCTGCTGCCAAAAAGACTACGCCAGCGCGAAAGTTGATAATTATCCCAAGGGCACATAAATGACGGTTACTTTTTCTGATATTCGATTTAAATTAAACAAAGCTTATGTTCCGCTATCAATTATACTCTGTCCACTTGTGAAAACTACATGAAAATCCGTTCAGTCTGATTTGTTTTATAATACTTCTTTTTAGACACCCCCTTTCTTTTTTGATTACTTTCATTATACAGATCCACCGGATTCCGTTTTATTTATTATGTTTATACATAAAAAGATATATTTAGCGAACACTTAAAAGGCATTCGATCAATAGTTTTATCGAGAAACGAAACCTGAATGGATGACACAAATAGATTTATTATGTAACAATAATGGTCACAGAAACATGAAATTGTAACAATCGTCCTTGGTACTTTGTAGTATCGAAAAATGGACAGTTATCAATAATAGAGCTGTCTATAACACGCTATCATTTCATTCCGTCAACGCCACACTAAAACATATAAAAACTTCAATAAGTACCCACATATTGCTTACCATATTTCTATATCTGTACTAGCGACCCGCCCGGCTTTACACGGGTGCAAATTACATTAACAAGCCTGTCTCGTTTATCGCTCTTTCTATTAATGAATACCATATTAAAATCCAAAGACTTTCATACGAAGTTCCCCCCATTTCCCCCTTGAAATTTCCAAAACGCGTTTCTTAGCGGATGCAAACGTTATTTATAAAACAAACTTTTGTATATTCTAAATTTTGTAAATAACAACAAATAAAAAATAGCTTTTTAATCTTTATAGTTTTGGCTGTGCGTTGATCACTCTAAATATAGGTTCTTGACTGAAAAATCAACAGCTTCCGGCTGAAAAATAGTGTAAAATATTAATGTTATTTTATCATAGTTTTTTCATAAAGCCCTCTGTCGGATTCTGATTTTATGTTACTTTGTATCTACCTGTGACCGATCTGTAAGTTCTCCACAGGTTTCTAACTACAATACAACATTCAGATGTAGTCGCGTCTTCCTATACAGATTTGACTCCAATATAAACAACTGAGGAGCCTGCCACATTGCTTCCATAGAACCGCTATCGAGACAAACCTAATATTCCTTGCTAAATTTAGACCCTTTCAAGAGGCCCACCGCCTTCGAGATATGGGTGAAATAACAACTGTTGGCATACTGATTTGTGATTGAAGCTTTTAGTACAAAGGCTATATACGTGGTTGGAGTTACACTTTCACCACGGAAACAGTCATGTGCTTTTCCGTTGGCTAACTAGGGTTAGTTGACATAGAATCCAGACGAGTTGAAAAGGCAAATAACAGCCGCACGGGTCGATAGTCTAGCGGAATTTGTTAGAAAGAGTTACCTAGGCCTTGGAAAGCAAAGGGCATTTGGGGGAACACGGATGGGTTTTACTCAGTAAGAGTCTGACACTCCCTTCCGCTTCCCATCTCTTAAAAAAAAACAGGTCGATAGTCAAATGAATGAAAGAGTGGTTCAATAGAGGGATTTCATCAAATACATAACGTGACTCCTCCGTGCCTCGAAAAGTTTATTAAGTTGTTGGTCCCGGCTGTCATTTTTACTATCTCAGACAGTCGTTACGGGTAGTCAAAATCTCGAAAGAATTCGCCAAAGGGGGGCTCTTAGACCAGGGTAGGCTGGTCTAAGAGCCCCCCTTTGGCGAATTCGTTTTTCGCATCTTTTTTTCGTGATTCGCTTTTCTTAATTCGCATCCGATAAGCCATGAAGTTGTTTTTATGTCTACTGCAAGTAGCGTGGACACTGCCAGGGTTGCGGAATTTCGGCGAAATAGTCACCGCGGCCCTGGAACGCAAAGGGCTTTAGAAGGAACACGGATGGGTTTTAGTCAGCAAGAGTCTGACACGCCCTTCCGCTCCACCCAGAGCGGAAGAAGTCATTTGATGACTTCCCATCCTTAAAAAAAAAAGAAAAAGTAGCGTGGACACAAATTTATAAGATAATTTTAACTGCGTATTCTTGTCAACTAACATGCGTACTCTGATCCAAAAGCTCGTGTAAAGGTTCGCGATTCCCGCTTTAGTAATTTTTTAAAATTTTCAAAAGATACTTATTTTTGTAATGTTTCATGTAACTTTATGAAAGATGTGTTAATATAGTACAAAATAAAAGCTTAGCTAATTGTCTGGAGTTATTTTATTAATTTTAAACCTTAGGTGTTGTGAACAAGCATATTACAAATTAGAAGATTACATTCAGGATAAGAATGCTTGGAAACATGCTGGTCCTGCTCCATAGGACAATCAAGGGTGAAGGTCAAACTGGTTGATTTATGTATTAACTTTATAGATATACTGTTTCTTTTTTTGTGTTTTTATTTTTCTGTTGACTCACACACTGTTGTTTAATTAATGGTTCCAATGTTTGTAAATATGTGAGTACCATTTACCTAAATTTCTTTAGGAAATTAATAAGTTTACCTCTGCTGGTGATACTTTGTTCTTATAAGTAGCATACTCTGGGTGCATCGTCCTCACATAATATTAAATTAATTTTTGTATACCAAATTTTGTAAAATCATTATTTGAAAAGAGTAACTATGGAGTTTCTTGTCCGTTCTTCTCCATAAGAATCTACCTTTCCGAATGGACAGTAGAGTCAGTAGAGTCACTTTATTAATGTTACATTATTATTTTACTGAACTGTAAACGATGACGTTCAAAAGTGCCGTTTAATGGCCTAATTGAAATAAACGTTTTGACTTTGACTTTGACTTTGAGTGCGTACTCCTAGACCAGCCTACCCTGTCTTCTTACGTATTTAAAAAAAACATTTATAAATAAACCAGTCTGTTCAGACAAACACATTTCACACTCGTTCAAAGTGTATAATTCCCAAAAGAGCAAAAACAACCAACGACCGACCCAAAGATGTTATGCGCGAAAAATAAAACGATTTTTACGCAAAAACATTCTTCGCGGCGATTTGGGTACAGTAAATAGACCCTAAATATTCAAGCAAGTGAATATGAAGATTTTGTTTATTTCGAGGGTCAGCTCAAGGGAGCTGTTGGCAATATTGCATTACTCATTTTAATACATATTCAATGTTGTAAACAGGTAAACTCTCTCCGGAGATATTTTATGTAAAGATGAATAAACGAATAGTAACTTTCATCCAGGTACTTCTGCGTAAAAACTTTTTTTACAAAAAACACAACCGACTCCCAGACAAGACACACCAGAAACACAAGTCGGGTGTAGACACACCAGAAACACAAGTCGGGTGTTACTGGTTTTTTGACACCGACTTCCAAAATTAAAGTTATTTTGTTCTTTGTAGTGGATTTTATTTGGAAGTCGGTTGTAAATTTTCGTGTTTTTTTTTTAATTTTTAATCGTAAGCAAACACTGTGGTAAGGTATCTTTAGGATTGAAATTGTACCCTTAATGAGTTAATCTACAGATTCGCGCTGTTCAAAGTGGATATTTTACTATAATGATAGTAAAATATCCACTTTTTTATTTTGGATTGACACAAACCTAAAAATATCTCAATTAAATAGAACCATTTCGGAGTAAACCTCAAACAAAAAATAATTTTGCAAATCAATCTATGAAATTATGGGTCTATGTC
The DNA here is from genome assembly GCA_002192655.3 of Mamestra configurata. NCBI lineage: Eukaryota > Metazoa > Arthropoda > Insecta > Lepidoptera > Noctuidae > Mamestra > Mamestra configurata. The sequence continues at coordinate 35,083 of NDFZ01004732.1, read as the reverse complement.
ACTTATGAACATATATAAAACAGAAAGCATTTAAAATATTTAAAAAAAAATTGCTAATTTAGGGGCTTGTCTCAATCTGCACACTTGCTCAATTTCCATACAAAACACGCTAAGTACTTGACAGGGCTTTTTCGATCAACAACCTTAATTGTTCTAGTCAAGAAGAAAATCTGCAAGTGTTTTCATGTTATAACTCAACACTAACAATTTCCACTAATAGCTTTATTTTTAACGTTACCAACTCTCCAGTGCCACATTATAAAGCAGGCTCTACTTTCTAAGCGCTATCGACGATTTTGCTCAACCTTGGCCTGATAAACCCACCGTCTAGCGGCCTGAATTGCAAATGCATTCCGTGGATTGGAATACAACCATTTAAATATGTATTTGCAGTTTATGATAGCTTGATAATAAGACTCTCATCTTATGATATTTATTTAAGTAGTGGTTTAAATCGTCATTCTCATAAAATAACTCTAGCAACGGTGTTTTGAACAAAGCCGGGATCACTTCAATTCCTACCGACTACTATCGTCTAATAATGTAGGATTAGTAATGAGTCTGTTGAGTTTCGATGTTAGTTATTTTCTCATTCATCAATATTAAAAACTAGGTTTTGCCCGCGACTTCGTACGCGATATCCCGTTATTTCTTGTTCCCGTTCCCGTAGCCGACTGGTAGCTCCTGAGATTAGCGCGTTCAAACAAACAAACTGTTAAAGCAAAAGCTTAAAATTGTTTAATTAAAATTTGCAATCTAAAATAATAATAATGTAATCATAGTAAAACTTTAAACACACGCATTAAATAATTGAGACTCAGTAATATAAATAAAACATTGCGTTGATCATTCAATTTATATTTTCAGTCGTTCGGTTCGCGGTCGAGCTCAAACCGCGGCTATCCCTGAAAACGTAATATTTGTAACAATATTGATTTGTGGGTGAGCTCGATTTTGTATACAAATGTTTTAATTGTTATTTATTGTATTACGAGTCAATAATCCCATTAAAACTCGTGATTTTAATTTTGTTATCGCTTTTAGAGAAACGCCTCAAAACCTACCTAGTAAAGGACATAAGTTATCATTTTAATATTGTAAACTTTTTTATCAGGTTATGAGCCTCAACCTTGATCTCGTCTGATGGAAAGCGATGGGAGATGAGACCACACGAGAACGAGCGAGTCTAGAAGATGCGGGTTATAAGGTAAAGGGAACTAAGTTGCTGAAAAGAAGTGCAGTCGCCTTTCTGACCACTTTTATTAATTCTGTCTTTCTTTTCCTTTTTCGAAACACGTTTGAGGAAAACAAACAAGATTTATTACGCCACGTAGGAGTTAATTAAAATCACAGAGCTTTTCCGTTACGAAGCCTTTACGTCGAAGTCGTTCAGCATCATTAGGTGTCTTTTTAACTTACGGTGCAGAAAAACAACGTTAATGAACTTCGACAATAATGGGATAAAATTTCCTAAGATTAAAAAAAATGAACAGACTGACGCGGGATTTAATTCCAAAAATAGCGTCCTCAAAGCTATAAAATAAATTAGATTGTTTATTGAGTTACTAATTCTAGAAAACAGAAGATTTATTACACCGATAGCCGTCCTTCAGAAACATCGAGCGATAAAAAATCTAGGATCGTTAATAAAATCAATAAAATGCAGGCAAAGGAAAGAATGTCGATAAAACGCGCGACATCAAATACCTCTGTAGTTCGTTCACTCCGAACGAATGGTTTAGTCGAGCAAATATCCTACACACCAATCCATCTTATTGCTTATTCAAAGCCCAAAAGCTTGGCATATGGAGTATAGTGGCAATCTTTGAATCCTAAAAATCCATGCACTATATTTGGTAACAAATAAACACCAGATTTACAATTCAATACACATAAAATTCATTGCTTTTGACTTTTCACTTAAAACTGACTCAACAAATTGACAACGATGTAGAATATCGGATATATGTGAATCGAATCAGTGAAAAATTAAATTGATCAAGTTCCTGGCAAAAATTAAAGCTTTGTATATGTCACCCGAGTTCGAGTCATTCCGAGAAATTGTGGATTATAATAAAATGGCGACCAATCAGAGCACAAGTCTACAATTTATCTGTTTTCGTGTGAAAATAAACCTGGAAACAAAGCTCTCATGGGTCTTTTTAACTCTCACACCAAAACATATCAAGTGTAGACCAGACAGCTGATAGATCGCCAGTTCATGTCAGTCCACAATTTCTCGGAAATATCAAATTTTGATGCGTAAAATAGTATTCCAAATGTTCGGTATATTTATCGAGAGTTTACAATCTCTCACGCTATTTTATAATCTTACGGAGTTTGCTATATTCCAGTGACAAATATAAAGTAACTGAAAGTGTACCGAACACAAATTTGGCAGTATAATTTGTGGCCCTTTGAGGGTGCAAGCTACAAGGGAGTCTTGTTTAATTTTTAATTAATGATCTCTGACCGGTGTTTGTGGCGCCTTTGGGTTCCGGCTTCAAGCGGTACGTCTACAACTGATTATTTAATTATTGTTAGACAGACTTCTTTACAAAATAACAAGGTGACTTATGTGATAAAAAGCACGTATTGGTGACATAAATACAATACATAAATACGCTTTGTACAAACTTCTTCTCAAAGAAATAGTGTGAGCATTTATCACCACGCTCGCTTAAGGTGGGTTGGCGATTACAGACTTATGTTTTAGAGCAATCATATTTAGTCAAGATTTCTTCACACTTTTTCATTCGTCAAATAAAAATAAAAATATTTTTTATACGATTCACCTGCTCGTGTTTTAGAGCACTTTCACAACTCTTCGAACTAGCAATACTAAAATAACCAAGTTTCGTAACTTCGCATTGATTTACAATAAAAACCTGTACCTTACAACTTACTAACAACATAACTTGAACTAAGTAAAGCCACAAGATCAATAAAAGAGTCTATAACTGCTAATACTATTTTCGTTCAACAAATACGTAGGTTGAGGATTGAACCTTATAGTTTGGCAGTTTATTTTCGTCGTATTTTCATACCTATCGCGGTATATCTATCCAGCTTATTCCTGATTACTCCTTTACGTCGGATTTCAACCTAACCAAATGCAGTGGCAGTAGCGACACTTGGGGAAGGCGGTAGTGGATATATTTCAGCTGAAAGATGATGATGATGGGCAATTAGCTAGATATGACTAGATCAAACATTACACATGGTGGACATCACACCCATACGCACAAAACGTGTTTAAGATAATAGTGAACGGGTAACTTCTTAACAAGCGTGCTTCATCGTCGACCCATCGCTTAACATTAGGTACCTGAGACATTAGTCAATACGAAGCTATCCATAAAAAACATGGCTGAGCCTTCGGCTACTCGATTCCTGAAACGTGAAATTAAAGAGTGTGAGCAGTCACTTATCCATAGAAGAATAAAAGAAGGTTCTAAATTCAGTAATTCCACGGTTGCTCAAACTAATGCACCCGTCATGTTATCCCTTCACCACCCTTGGCTGACAGGTAGAGAATGTCTATGGCATAAAGTCCGCCATTGTACCTTTAGGCATGAAGTATAAAACAAATATACTATTGTAAAGAACTCCTAATTACGCCCACAGCGTTTGTGGAATGTAAACAAAAACGTTGTTGAATAAAATATTTAACGTTATGGTAATAAGAATTGATGAATGATGACAGTAATGTTTTTCATTATCGGATGGAACGAGCACTTAGCTTAATTTTATCGGGCAATTACCAGGAGATAAGCTCACAAAATAATAAAAAACTTAATCATATTTAACTGGAAATTTCATTTTGTAAAGCTCTTTATAGTGTCTAGCAGTAAGAATGAATCAATTGATCACATTTGTTTGATATAAAATGGAACACAAGATATAATTGAAGAAAATCCATATTTGTGGGTTTCTTTTAGGGTTCCAATGAAATGAAGGAGCCAGTGTGTCTGTCTGCCCGTCCGTCACAGCCAATCTGCTCCGAAACTACAAGACCTGTTGACTTAAATTTTAAATATGGGGTTACTTTTGGGGCACAAATAAGAAAAAAATATATTCTGTGTGAGGTTTCTAATTAAGAGCTTTTTGAGTGGGTTTCAATTGTGTATTACAAAATAATAAAAAAAACTGGCCAGGTGCGAGTCGGACTCATGCACACTGTGTATTTATTTAAGTATGTTATTTTAAAACCATAGACTTCTTACTTGCGACTACAAATAGAGATAACCTCTATTTGTAGTCGCTTAACCTTTTACTAAGCCAATCAAAACTTCAACAATGGCAAATATATATTAATATTACAAAAAAAACAGTACCTATTTCACCCCATAATTCCCATTGATAACTTTTAAATTGATTAAAACCAATTATTAAGTTATCCTTTTCGGTCTAAACTTGAAATTAAACTTTACCTCTAAAATACTGTGAAGGGTGCATCAATAAGTAAGGGCGTTCTTGATAAACCTGATGTAATCATCTTATTACTTCAATTGATATATATGAATCGGTTGGATATGATATCTAAGTCAAGTTTATTGAAGTAGGAGAAATCAAGACAAACATCAAAAAAGTATAGGACCTAAAATAGTACCTTGCGGAACATCTTACAAATCTTTCATCTTACATTTTTTTAACATTAAAAAAGAAATACCACAACAAAAAAAAAATAGTAACAAAACACTAAAATTCATGAAGCAATTTAATACAGGAAATAGACATGCAGTTTATTTCCTATATTATTGCTTCATGAATTTTGGGTGTGTGTGTCAAATGCCTTGTCCAGTTCAAAGCATGTATAACTTTCTTAGTAAATCTCGGACTTTGAGTGTTCGCGTGACAAGGGGACTTCAATTTTGCATGGGTGACTATTGAAGCAGTCACGCGTGACCAAAGGTCGCGTATGGTGTGTTTTCTACTTTTACTTGGACTTGGGTCGTTCATGAAAGCATAACTTTACTTGAGGTTAATTAACTTCTACGTCAGATTGATAAAGAGGAGAGCATTATTATAAATTTTAACAGTTTTTGTAAGATTAGAAAGGTTTACAGATACATATCTAATTCGTTGTAAAAAAATAAAAGCTGTTCTGAAATAAGACCCCAAAATGAGTTTAGACTTTTAGATGGATCGTGTAGATCTTTGGGATTATCGTAGTCAACTATTATAACTTATGAAGTTACGAAAAATATACTATCTTTGCCGTTTTAAGTCGATTGCATAAATCTTTTGAACTATGCACACGTTGGTGTAAACATTGGAAAAAGTTTCAATTATTTTAAACTAAAAATATCTTATCTCAGCTTATAAAACTTTCATTAATTTTGATTTATTTAGTGTCGGAATGAAAGGTTGGCGAAAGGGTAGTTAATGGTTCTACAGTTCTACACTTGCTGTAATATTGGTGAAATTATTGTAATATAGTTATTTTATTTAGTATTGTTCAAACCAAAACCAATAAATACATAGTTATTACGACAGAAAATTTAAAAAAAAAACAAACCTAAAGTTCTATAAATTAATCATCTTCTACAAGTTAAAATCAACTAAGGGAAAGGAGTTACTTGGAAAATCAATATACAAAACTTGATTCAAAGTACTGAACACTTGAAAATATCTACAAGTCATCAATAACAATTACCATACCGCTGTAGCTATTTTAAGAGACGAGTAATAAACAATACTTGTAATACAAAAAGGCATTTTATTAGAGCTCCATTTTGAAGAACAGTATTTTTTTACTGTGTCATAAATCAAACTTCTAAAAGAACTTTCATGTGGTTGTCAACTAATTTGGAAGAGTTGTACACTTTATGAATATGAAATTTTATCTTTTCTGTAGACGGGTTTATGTAGGACTTCAAGAATGTAACTGGTATTTTCAACTTTAATCAAGTGGCTCTATAATCAAAAGTAATAAGAAACCTAATGAAGCTATTCTATAAAACTAGATTATGAATTCTCGGTAGTCTGGTTAGAATGAACGTGACAGTTATACGGCAGCTTTATCAGCAGGGTAAACGCTAATTGAATTTTATTGTCACCAAGCTTCTTTATTTAGTATTCTTAATAAAGTAGCTTGTACGTTTTATAGTTATATCTATTTATACAAAAATGAATCCCTATTTCCCTTGGTCACGGCATCACGCGTGAACGGCTGGACCATTTTCGCTAATTCTTTTTTTTTGTGTTTGTATTTGTCAGGAGAAGGTTCATATGAAAGAAAATTTTGAAAACAAACTATACGTCCTGACGAAGCCGGGGCGAGCCACTAGTTATTTATAGATATAGCGTCTATTATTTATATTTAGAAATTTATGTATGAGCTTTGACTTTACTAAATATTTTTACTAATGTTCTAGATAGAAATTAATTAGATCAACAGCTCCATTAGTTTGGGCGCGACAATTGGGAGTAATAGGTTTGATTTTCAAAGTCTATTATTTTATTAAAGTCGCCAGACAATAGGGACAGGTGACAATTCGATAATCCTGACTATTTGCAAGATTCTTACATAGTTATACAAATGTGACAAGCATGTCATCTGTTGACAAATATGTAGCATTGACAGTTATATTAAATGGGGCCCGAGAAAAAAATAGGTATTCACGTATCATCTATTTTGAAGCTTTCACACGTTATTACATTTATTTGACTTGAAAAAAAAGCAAAAAAAAAACTACTTTATTCTATTTCCTTGCAATAAACCTTCTTCAATCGATCTGCCAGGAAGGCTAAGCAATGTCGCACTCGATCAAACTGAACAATGGCCTCCCGTAGATTCTGGACTATTAGTACCTACAGTAGATACTCACTCAAGTCAACAATGGTGACCCCACAGTTAAAGTCCTTGGTCGAGGTCACTCGAATTACATTTTTAATGAAACTGTGAATGGCCTTGTCACTTTACGGGTATACACAAAGTTAAAACAAGGTGTAGAGGTAAATAGTAATGTGATAATGGAGTATTAGTAACTAATGGTCTATTATTTTTGACTACATTATTCAGGGACCAGCAAGGCAATCTCTGAAGTACCAATGAAATCGTTTTCCTATGAACTCTGGCCCCGAACTAAAAAAATATTTGGTGAAATTGTTTTTGTCAAAACCGAGGAATATGTTGTACGCATTATGCATATTTTGCTTGTGACCTAAATTCATGAAATAACAAAAATCACAAAAGGTTAAAAATAGCTTGGCCCGCTTGCAAAAACCAGTCTATTAACTCCGAGTTAGGTGATAACTTTGATACAACAAAAGCGAACTGTTCCAAGTGTGGCGATGATTGTATTGTCGGGGAAGACGGAAGTATAGTTGGCAACGTTTAACCTCAACGTGTGGCGACCGGAGCTGAATCGATGTCAACGTACCAAGGCCAGCGCTGCCGCCATACCACGCATGTAACAGTTCGACACTCTTCACTCCACCCTCGCGTCGTAAACCCATTGTTGTCACTATATCAGCCAGTCTATTTTGTTGGAATATGACCGTAAAAATGAAGGTGAAATAAACTTGAAGTTAGCAGTCGATCCACAAATGATATTTATTTTGCAAATCTGTACTTAAGTTTACGGAATGAGATGAGGTTAATTAACTAGTTGACCGATATTTTAATGCAACATCTAAACATTGTTTTGTATTGATGATGTGTACAGTAAATATTGCTTTTAGCTTTTATTTGTTTTTTTTTTCTATTTTGTGTTATATGTATAGTTTTCTTTTTTTCTCAATTTTCTGTTTCATGTGATACATGTGGAAACTTGTAATTGGACATATTTTGTTTAAACTTTTACTTACCGTATTTGTTTATCTGTAAGTTTTCCTAAAATAAATAAAATAAAATATACAGTAGGAAAAATAAAACCTTACTTTTCCCACACATACAAGATTGTGTAATACAAATACGTAACGTGTACCAGTCACAGGCAGGTCCACTACGAAACGGTCGATTCTGCAAAAAAACCTAACGATAAAAGGTAGATGAAGTGAGCTGCTCCTAGGATGCTGATGCTAGGATTGACAGCTCACTTCAAGCTCACAAGTGTTTCTCCAATTGTTACAGAATAGCACTACTGCGTTGACCTACGCTAAAAGGGACATGAAACTCAAAACTTCACGCATCCAAAGCGCGCTCATGTAGAGCGTTGCTTCTACAAGAAACTGCAAACTGCTTGTAATGGGTTTTGCGGAAAGTTTACAAACTGTCCTGTCACAGTGAGTAGATTCAATAAAACTGCGACAGAATTCACCCAAGGAGAAAGAGGAAGTCACGACATTTATTCGCCAAGTCACAAAGTTTATTGAATAAATTATTCTGAATTTCCCCCCGTTTTCTTAATAGATTTACTTTTCTTTTGCCTTTATCGGACTTACTCAATTACTTGAACGAACTAGCAATACGGATGTTGCCTGGGTTACAAAAATATAATTATATTTAGTCCGTCAGTTAAATTATTGAAAATTATTGGTTTCGTAATTTTTGATTCTATTAAATCAATAAAAAATTACGAAGATTAAAGCCATCGAAGATAAGGAGTGGGGGCTTGTAACGTCATTTCCCACTAAAAAGTGTACTGGTAAGTGACGTCACACTAGTTTTCCATACCCAAAGGGTAAAACGGGACCCTTATATCACCAGGCTGTATCTCATGAACCGTGATAGTTAAGACAGTTCAAATACTTAGCTTAGTGCCGCCAATGTACACCCTGCGGATTTCAAAATTTGAAATTTGAATGTACTTAGTATTTAACTTTTGTATAATAATTAAAGTTCTAAAATGTATCGCTATTTTGAAAAGTGCACGCAGTTTCACGTTGCGTCGCGTCTAAGTGTGTCCTGACCCTTAAGACACTTCGTGCCACCGAGAGTCAAAGTGTACGACTCGGCTCTAATGGCTCAAGTCGTAACCACCGTCCTTGGCTGTTGCATTCGCACATAAAAAAGATAAATGTGAAGAAGGGACACTCCCCACATTGGCATGCTTGAAACTTTCAGGGGTAACTAAATAACATTACATGGAAGAAAGACAGAAAAGTTAGAAGACTTTTCATTGTGACTTGCACAGGAAATAAAATATAAAAAAAATAGAAATTATTAGTAGTAACAAAATAAAAAGTGTGTGAGCCCAAAAAGGATCTTATCATATACATATGTACGTATGTAGTATGTGTGTCGTGTAGATTGCGAAACTTTTAGTGAAAGATTTATTATTTTAATTTTCGGAGCAAAAATCAACAAGTTTTTTTTTGGCCAGGCGCTTTTTTGCGAAATGAAGAAACTTAACAGAAACTATAAAATTGTAAGGGTTACCACACCAAACGATCGATGGTCTTGGTCGAACGACTGATTCATCCTAGCAAACCAACAAATTTTTAAGTGTACTATAATGGCACTTCTGAACCTGTCCTCTCTTGTGAGTGAACGGATACATCCGATTGACAATATAAGCGTATGATTGACATACATGAGATCACGAGTACTTTACGCAAATAAAGAATAAACATGACTATAATACACGTGACGCGTAATAAACTCGCATCCGGCGGAAGTACGAAGATACAAATACGATATTATTGTATTATTGCTATTTCAGAAGTATCGGATTCCCGGATTCATTGTTGTGGAGAGCAAAAGTTTTTGAAGTGCTTCCAAAAATACATTAATATTAAACCATATTAATGTATTTGATCATTATTCAAGCTAAAACATAGATTGAAAAACGCATTTTGACGAAATTTTCCGACAATTTTGAACTATTGGTTGAGTTAACTACGGAACAAAATACTCGCTCTTACTCGACCAAAATCGTATGATTGATTACGAGGTTTGTTCTCAGTCATTTTGAGAGCTAGCTACACTACCACTATTACCTATATTTGGTACCTATGTTAAAGTTTCGTGAGGCCATCATTTAAAACAAAGGAGGACACACATAAAAATTTAAAAACAATATTGACAATAATTATGTTTAAGGAATTCATCTGCCTTTTCTCAACTACATTGGGGTCGACTTCCAGTCTAACCGTATTCAGCTGAATACCAGTATTTTGCGTGAAGCGACTGCCTACAAGACCTCCACAACCCATTAACTGGGTAACACGGTACTTCTTGGCAAGACTGGAGTCAGATATTCTGGCTTCTGACAATCCGTAACGACTGCCAAAGATTTACAAAGTGCTTTCCGAGGCACGAAGGAAACTCAGTATGTTAAGATGGTAACCCATTCATAAACTAACCTCGGCAGGCATTGCTTAACCTTGAAGACTGACCTGAGCGGTTGTTATTATTATTTAATTAGTAATAAAAAAAAAAAATTGAAACTTTTACAAAGAACCTTTTTTTGGTTGGTATACTTCAATCTCTCTTCTCTTCTCTTCAACTCTCAATCTTAATAATAATGTTAGTGTTGTGTATTCCTTTTATTGTTATTATATAAAGATAATTATTTTGTTAAAGATCATTATTTTATCATTAGCTATAAGTTGATTGCTGCGCCCTAACAGGGTAATGTACTCACAAAGTTTAGTTGAGTCTGTAACTGTGTGTACATTGTGTGGAATAAATAAATAAAACAAATAATGACCATCTTCCATCTTAATCAAAGATTTTTATTTACAATTTCTTATTTAGGGCAGTATAAATTTTAATCATCATCATAATTTATATTGTCCCATAAAACAATGGGTTGATTGCCCAATTCCGTGGAATTAAAATAAAGCAGGGGAAGTAGTAAATCAATCAATACGTTTCCCTCATTCATGTGGTCCGAAGGCCAGATTATAATTATCTCGTCAATTATAGAAGTCTGTCAATCAGATATAGAAACATAGAGCGGTGTATTGAAGAAAAACAATAACCATAACTTACCAGAGATAGTCAATCTAAAGCTGAAGCGACCTTTTTAGAAATCTCTTTTGATTTTACTCAAAATTTAATTCCCGTCAATCGCTGTTGAAAACAAGGTTTAAAAATTAAACTCGACTACGCATCAAAATATAATCTTTGAGTGCGTTTTAAAACGTTTACGGAAAATTGATGAATACGTTCATATTTTCGGTTTATCCCCCAGTAATATACCTTGGCAAGAATGGTATTATATTTCCTGTTTCTGACGCAAAGATCTTCAAATGACAGCTGGGATCAACAGCTTAACGTGCCATCCGAGGTACAGAGAAATCTCGGTTATGTAATTAATGGTCACCCATCCAAAGACCGTCCTTGCCAAGCGTTGTTAACCGTGACGATCAACCCGTGCGGTTGTTATTATTAAGCCACGAGCTCCTCCTTACTTCCTACTTCCGTTATCAAAATATTTCCTCTTCGAAAACTCGCTTCATACGTACCAAGTTGTATATTAACCAACCAAAGAAGAAACTTTGAATTTCGCTGAACTAGACTATCTCGCATCTTGTTTGTAAATGAAAGGTAAACACAGATGTATCCGAGTAAGCCATTCGCCACTTTTGAAAGCCATACCCTGGAAAATAGTGTTTGCACTTATAGGCATGCAACTTTTATACCCAATACCGCGTCGCTAAGACACTCCTTCCAACTTGGCTGACAGACAAAAAGAGTACTATGTTCCTGCCGATAAGGTTCAGAACGGAATTCACCCTGTATTTTTCTTTCAGGAGTTTTCAGTGTGTTGTCGTTGCTAATAAACCTTCACCGCTGCCATATTATATCAGCTTGGCATTAATATCGAGTCAGAATTGCAAATCGATATCGCTTTGAAATATACCGAAGAGCACTCGTGTAATAATGTTAAGATTTTGTATCAAAAAGGCAGCAATGTTCTGCTATCTACTAAAGACAAAGAAATAATGTAAAGGACATCATACATTTTGGGCTTCATTATGAAATAACCCAAACAATAAAAAATGTTCTATTCGGTGTGAAAACTTTGTTCTCTTCATTTCAGCAACTTTTATATTTAGTCCAAAAATGTATGACGTGAATATCCTTTGCTGATGATGTCAATATACTCTCACTAGTGACAGCTATTGGCAATTAAAACGCACAAGTACAGCAATGAAAGATAATGACTTCTAAAATAGAAATATTTTCCAAGAGCCAAAATTAAAAATAGCCAAATAGCGACACATCTTTATAACAGAAAGTCGTGTCGACCTGTCTGTGGTGGCTAATATTTGTTATAACTATTAGGAAATCATTCTTTGGACTCATTGATTTAAATAGTGTATTAGGGCCCCTGAAGGTTTGATTACACGCGTCCACCATACAAGAAACACGGCGTTTCTAGTGGTTCACGTAGCCGACCATGCGGCTATTCCACTTTGGTCTAGTTAAGTCAATATCAGACGAATTTCTGGCGTCAGAAAAACACAAAACACTGGTGGTAGAAAGCTGAAAAATAGCTTCCCTACGCTCCGTAGGGGAGCACTAAGAGAGGATTTCCCTAAATTCCTACGGGAACGGGAAAAAACGGATTATACGCATACGAAGTCGCGGGCAAAAGCTAGTCCTGACTATATAAGTCAATAGTCTACGGGAGCCTTAAAGAAGTTATTACGGACTGACCACACGTGGTTTAATACCAGGATTCTTCCTGTCAATAACGGCAATAAAAGTTCATTTCCTTTCTCCCTAATACGCCGCTTGACCTAGTTGGACGCCCGCCGCGGGAGATCCCAAGATTGAACCTCCACTACAGCGGGCTTTCACGGGATATAGCTAGGGCAGGGGTGGTGCACCTACATTACATGGGACAGTTACTTGCATTGATTTTGAAAGAAAAGTCTGGACACAGCTTTTACAAATTTTTTATCATTTTACAAACTACGAAAAAAATCAATATGTCGCATGTCACTCGACGCATGACGTAACCAAAAAGATTGTGTTTTTGCAGAATATCGTATGGAGTGGAATATCAAATGAAGAGAAACATCTGAGTTCAACATTATAAATAAGTACAATATTTAAATATACTGTATTGAATAGACAGACAGAAATAAACAGACAGCAGATTTAAATATGAATCGTGACCTTATGTTACTTCATCTTGTTTTTATGTTAAATATTTATATTGCTGTACAAAAATGTTCAGCACCTCTGAGCTAGGACGACCAAACTGTCACTTTGGCATCCCGCCAGAGTGATCCGTCAAACAGTAGTAGATGCACTGCTCCCATTCATTAATAGAGACAAAGTATTTTAGTTTCCGTGGCATGAGATTTTATAAGTGTCACTGTGTCATGTTATGTAAAGTGGGCAGATTATTGTTGCGATATAATACTATAGTATAAAGCTCAAAAGGTCGGCTCACACCGAGACGCGATGCGACGCACGCAAATTTTAATATAGCGATTTGAAATATATACAGTATAGAAGTATCACATTAGTGAGATGATTTTAGAATTCCGTGGGGTGTTCACTTCAATTTATCATTTAAAATTCGGATTTATTCCGATTCTCTCACTGAAACAGTAACAAAATGTGTGGTAAAGAGTAGTATTAGTGTGATAAACAAGAAGACGAAATACTAAATAGTACTTACTTTATTGGTACGGACAAGAAATAGTATCTCCAATATTTTTTTTAAGGATGGTATATCATAAATGACTTCTTCCGCTCTGGGTGAATCGGAAGGGCGTGTCAGACTCTTACTGACTAAAACCCATCCTTGTTCCTTCTAAAGCTCTTTGCGTTCCAGGGCCGCGGTGACTCTTTCGAACAAATTCCGCAACAGTATCACCTATAAATCAAGTATTTTGCACTTTAAGATTCTATGCCACGAGCAGTTAATTTATTACTTGTAGAAATGTAATTGGTGTTCAAGAGTCAACATCCTGCTTTATTATAAACCGAGACACAAAAATGTGGTAGCTGCTTCGTATCAGATATTTATAAAGATCCCCGATAGTGCAGAACTAACTAGGTCTTGTACCGATTTCAATAAAAATGCGTTTTGAACATTCATTTTTGGTGATAAATAAAATAGCAAAATGTTAGAAAAATCATAGACTTGTATGTATTGGCGCGTCTCTAGGACTAACCATACAGTTAACCCGGGCTTACTAGCTTGTACAAATCTCGGCTAACTAGATACTTGGCAAGTTACTAAGTTTATTTTTGCGCGAGACGCCCTTAACCTTTCGATCTTAAAAAGTGTGCGTAGCGTCACGCCTCAATTTATGCTGACGCTTAAGTAACCCGAAGAAGATTGGTAGCCGGTAAAGTAATAGTCACTACTTGTTGCTATGCATAATTTCAATACGAAAAAATTGGTTGTCTGTAAAATCGGTTTACGGACGATAGTTTAACGTGACAACGTCATAACAAAACATTGATAAAATGATCGTAACGTTACAATGAGCGTAACGTTACAATGAGTCATCCTTTTTCGTGCGTGCAGCCGGCGTTCATCGATTTATTAGACGTTGTCACGTCAATAAAATAGAAATTGCCCTCTGTATGACACAATATAGACAAGCTATTTGGCAGAAATGTAAGGTTTCGAGTGTTTTATCTAACAACTCCTGCCGGTCGATTCTATAAGCATGTCGAAATGACGGCTTGGGTGAAGTGATTACGAAGTGAGCTGTCAATCCATAGAATCAAGACTGTTATAGAAAATCAACTCAAGCTTCACCCTTATAGATTTTCTAATAAATCTAATAATTCTGAAAATCAGCTTTTCTTATAACTGTTTTTACTATGAACCCCTTTCAACGAATGCTGAACGTGATGTGATGCTCCCAAACGGCGTATCTTTGAAAGTTTGCTAACAACTCTTGAGAATCGGGTCTCAATAGCAAATTATCAACAGCCAAAAGAAAATCGTACTTATAAGTGAATGCTTACAAAATTCTCGAAGGCTATCCCCTAAATCTGGTTTGAAAGAGTCACCGTGGCCCTGGAACGCAAAGGGCATTTCGAGGACCATGGATGGGTTGTAGTCAGTAGAAGTCTGACACTCCCTTCCGCTCCGCCCAGAGCAGAAGGAGTCATTTGATTATTTCCCATCGTTAAAAAAATAATATGATTCCTGAGTAAAAAAAAAGTATGATTTTATTTAGTCTGTCAGTTAGATTACCTATCGAAAAATATTGGACACGTATTTTTCGCTTTATTTGAATTAATAAAACGCATCAAAAATCAGGACTGGGCTAGTGACGTCACTTTTTGGTAAAAAGTGTACCTACTCAAATGTGACGTCACACGACTTGTCAACGCACTGAATCGTCTTATTTTTTGTTAACATCAAAAAAGAAAAAATACGTTTCAATGTTTTTTGGAAATCTCTCTGACGGACTAATGAAATTAATCTTTATTAGATTATAAATTCTCGATAAATTGATGTAACTTATATATTATTTACAGGTAACCTAAAGTAACTAGATTAATTCGACTTGTTTAGTCATCTACCCTATTATTTCGCTGCAAATTATATTGTACACTTATTTTTGATGAGATAGGATAAATACCTCATTAAAATTAATATAATAAAATATATATATTCTTTATATATATATTCTTTGAAATCATAAATTACCAAGAAAAGCTTGAAAACTTTGTAACACTTAAAATAATTCAGCATAAACTTCAGCATTGTCAAAATATTGTCCCTTTCATACTAAATAATTAGGCATTATTAAAATGATTTAGTTTTACATTGTTGGCAGTATATAGACAATAAACATACTGCTTTACAACAAAGCTCATTGTGGGGCTGCCAAAACTTATGAAAGGACCCACAAAATGTGGGGAACTAACCTTGATAGTGATATGAAAAGACGAGTGAAATATGGACAACAACGTACCTGTATATGGCACAGTCCTTGTGGGTTGCTTGAGTATGCTTAGGTATTTTATGGACCCAATATTATGAATCCTTCTTTAGATATTTAACCCTAAGCAACATAAATAAATTAGGACAAAAATGAATTCGTTCGTACCCTATTACTATTACTAAAAGCCTTCGTTGTCCGTCCGTCCGTCAGTTGATCTGTCAGCAAGCTGTATCTCATGAACCGTAATTAGTAGACAAATTCAATTTTCACAGCGAGTATTTATACCTATTGCCTATTAATAACAAATTATAAGAACAAAATCAAACGGAATAAATGGTACGGAAACCTCGTGTGCGAGTCCAACTCGCTCTTGGCCGGTTTTTGTAACCTTTCCCCACACGCAATATGATTTGGAATATTATTGATCACATTGAGTGGATTAAATTCACTCAACCGAGTAGATCAGGCTAATCAATATGGCCTCTTACCTTCCTACCTGTCTGCCTGTATAGTGTAACAGCAAAATTGCTAATTCCGTAAGATTCTAATAAATCTTGATTGGATTATAATTTCTCGATATATTATGAAAAAAAAGGTTTGTATCCGATAAATCCCATCCAAATTTAATAGTTTCCAATACATATCCGTGTCTTATTTAGAAAAAATAGTTTAGAGTACAATTTCACGCGATATTTTACAATCTTACAGCGTTTGCCATTTTCCGGTGACATACAATTCGTCGGCTACATCATCGCTTAACTTCTCTGTGAGATAGTGGACAGTGGACCACGGGACATATTTGACCCTGGGAATCCCGACCGATGAAGCCGAAAAGGTGTTGGGGCGGGAGCGACGTATATCGTACCTTCTTGGGTCCATATACGTCCGCTTCTACCCCAAGGCCCAGCCCGCTGACGTCAGGACTGACACCGAGACTGTGACTGAGACCACAGAACCGACCCAGACAAACGACCAAGACATGACCAGACTGGAGGAGATGGCGAGAGCAGCGATGGCTGATGCAGAGGTAGACTCTGCGCCACCTACATCACCAGGGTGGACATCGCAGTTGCTCGCATCCTCGCCGACTCGAGACAACTGGCCCGGAATGGAGGAGGGAGACAGACTGTCCGATGGATCCGTCTCCTCCTAACCCACCACCACCGTCGACGTCGCCCACACCTAACACCATCCAGATC